>VURO01005983.1:7899-24987 GCA_015108175.1 Pelvicachromis taeniatus
TTCCCTTTCATTTCCTGTTTTTTTTTTTTTTTCTCTCCCTTGCCGCTGATAGTGCCGTCTCGGCCTCCTGAAAATGTTCTGGCAGTGGCCAAGTCTCCAGAGGTCATTTCGCTCTCCTGGATACCGCTGCCCAGGGAGGCTCTGAACGGGAACCTGCAGGGCTACAGAGTCATCTACTGGGCCAACCTGCCTGACGGAGGTACTACCACTCACTCACTCACTCACTCACTCACTCACTCACACTCACACACACACACACACACACACACACACACACACACACACACACACACACACACACACACACACACACACACACACAAACCAATGCCAGTCCTTTGGTCCCTGTCTTTGTTTGATTGCCTTTGCATGCTCATCCGGGCACTAGGTGGCGCTGTGGTTATATCATGGTGCAACACTATGGTGTAAAATGGTGTTTTAAAGCTGTTTCAGTCAATGTCTGTGTGTATAGGACAGTTATCACTTATTCAGCACTCATGACGCTTTATCAGTGACTCATCCTGTTTGTGGTTAGCAGCATGATGATGAGCTCATTTTTACACATTTTTAAAAGATTAAATATAATTTCCAGCCACCTTGTTGCATTAACAATAATGTTGTTTTTTAAATATCATGCAGTTTTATCTCCTTGGAATTATAAACTTACTTACATGTTTTATATTTTTCATATTTTGTGAACAGCATGTGACTTTCAGACAATCAGCAGTGCGTGACACGACATCCTGATTGCTCACGAATGCTAATCAGCAGCAGAAATGCCAAGCCTGCAGTTCACAGAGGGAAGATTTGTGGTTGTATTTCCTGTGAATATATAGCAGTATAGCAGTGAGCGAACCTGCAGTCTGGCCGGGCGCCATCAATAATTCACAGTGCAATAATTCCAGCGAGATCATTGCCTCAGCTCTGAGTGACAGGACATAAGAAGAGAGGGAAGAGAAGATGAGGGCAGAGTAAAATCCGAGTAATAATATAATAAAGTTTTGTCAGGTTAAAATACATGTAATAATGATAATTTTGTAACTTTTCAGAGCTGAATGAACTCCTCTGCTCTACTCTGCTGCAGTTTGTACATTCAGACGTATTGACATGTTTCTTCTCGTGTGTCAGAACTGGGAGAAATCAGAAACATGACCACCGGTCAGCCTTCTCTGGAGCTCGATGGTTTGGAGAAGTACACCAACTACAGCATTCAGGTGTTAGCCTTCACAAATGCTGGAGATGGCGTCCGCAGTGAGCAGATCTACGTCCGCACCAAAGAGGATGGTATGCGAAACATTACCAGATAACTCCCAGATGACTGCGGTTTAGTTGCTGCTGGAAAATGCTTCAGTGTAAATAGCACGGTGTTGTCTTCCTCTGCAGTTCCTGGGCCTCCAGCGGGAGTGAAGGCCGCGGCCTCCAGCGGCTCAGAGGTCTACGTGTCCTGGCTGCCTCCGCTCAAACTCAATGGCATCATCAGGAAATACATCGTCTTCTGCTCCAACCTGCATCCGATGGTAATAGCATTTGTATACCACAAGATTTCCACGGTCTTCTTCAGTCTTCCTCACAAGCCTCTCTGTACTTTCTCATGCTGATGCTGCCCAGTGATACATTAATCGTTTCCGTCCCTTCGCTTCACAGGTGATGAGTGAGTTTGAGGCTTCTCCAGATGCATACATCTACAGGATCCCAAACTTGGTTCTGACCAGACAGTACAGTATCTGGGTGGTGGCTGTGACTGCTGCAGGTCACGGCAACAACAGTGAGAAAATCACAGTGCAGCCTCTGGCCAAAGGTACAACATCCTAACTCAACTGGCCTACTGTGTCATGTAGGAATTTTCCCACGGATGATTTATTTTTTTAAGTGGAATTTCATGGTCCCTTTAATAGTGGTGCTTTAATCACATGGAGCATTTTCTTATAGGAAAACAGTAAAAGCAACTTATTTTTGTGGTTGTGCTGCTTTTAGCTCCAGCTCGGATCCTGACGTTTAATGGGACAGTGACCACTCCTTGGATGAAGGACATTGTTTTGCCATGCAGGGCGGTTGGAGACCCTCCTCCCACCATCAAGTGGCTCAAGGGAAAGTAGGTCACACACACGCAAACAGGCATGTGGTACTGATCAGCATGACTTGGATGTAGACACGTTATTTTCATTCCTTATGCATTATCCAGCACCAATGGGACACCGACACCTGTCCTGGTGGACGGTCGTCGTATTGTCTACGGCAACGGCAGCTTCCTCATTCGTACAGTGAAAGCAGAGGATTCTGGGAACTACAGCTGTGTGGCCAGCAACAACTGGGGGTCAGATGAGATCACACTCAATTTGCAGGTGCAAGGTAAGCAGTAGTTAGTATCTACCTTTAAAATACGCACTCATTTCTTTAGGTACACATGTTCAGCTGCTCATTAACGCAAATGTGTAATCAGCCAATCACATTGCACCAACTGAGTGCTCAGGGCTTTAAGTTTGTAGACATGGTCAAGACCAAACCAAGCATCAGAAGAAAGGAGATTTAAGTGACTCTGAACAACATGTCCAGTCGTGCCACTCCAGTCAGCTAAGATCAGGAATCTGAGGTTATAATTCTGATCATCTCAAACTGATTTCTTGAACACTATAATGAGTTCAGTGTACTCAAACAACCCCCACAGTCACCAGATCTCAGTCCAACAGAGCACCTTTGGGATCTGTTGGAACAGAAGATTCACGGAAATGCAGCCAATATATTTGCAGCAACTGTTTAACGCTGTCCATATAAACCAGAATCTGTGAATCTGTGCCACGAAGAATTACTGCAGTTCTAAAGGCAACAAGGAGCCCAACCCAGCACTAGTGAGGTGTACCTAATGAAATGACCAGCGGCCACTTCTTTGTTAAATTTAATTGTTTATTTGTTTTGTTTACATTTTGTTAAATATTGCCAAATTGCAATGAACACCGTTTTAGTTATAGCGTAAATTGAATTTTTACTTGGTTCAAGTGAAGCATGAGACGCTTTAATCCGAGCGACTAACCGACCTTTGACCTTCGTTTGACCTCATATCCACAGTACCACCCGATCAGCCACGCCTCACAGTGACCAAGACCACCACCACATCGATCACGTTGTCATGGATACCAGGAGACAATGGAGGGAGTTCCATCAGAGGTGAGGGTGTCAAACATCCACAGACCATGACATATGCACAACAAACAGTGCAAGGAAGTGGACGGTCAGCAACATACACCGTTATATAATGACGATTACCTCCCATCAGCTGTTTGTGAAAGCCAGAGCAGAGTCCCCACCACCACCACCACCACCACACACAAACTGTGGCCTGACCCCTGTTTCTGCAGCTCGTGTCTCTTTATCTGCTGGTACAGCACAATACTGGAGTCCTAAAAGGCAGATTAAAAGCCAGCAGGAAAGATTAGGTCTTTTTAAGTGAAAGATTAAAGCGCTCCATCTTAAAGAAAGTGTAATCACACTGAGACTAGTTGTAGTGATTTATCATTGCACGTAACCAAGGGGCTGCTGTGCTCAGAGCTGGAGCCGTTAAAGAATCTGTCTATGATGCCTTCTCTGTGACATTTCCTGCACAAAGTATCAGCCATCACCAAAATACGCACACCTACTGCAAGTTTACTGACGTCTGTTTGTAGCCTAGCATGCAGCGGTTCGTCTTTTTTTTTCCCCCCTCATCCTGTGACCACAAAACCTTTGAATAAATTGTGATTTAATTTTTCAGCTTTGTAGGCGATACGTGTCAAATTGATCTGAAACAGTTTAATCTGTTTGCCTTGATTCACAGTTGAGAGCCTTTTTGGATGTTTAATTTCTTCCATGTCATAAAATTTTCCTAAATTGTTCCGGGAATCTCCAAACGAAGCCTCTGTCTAAGCATTATTGAGAGTTTTCCTTTGGTGATAAATGCAGAAGCAGAAAACATTCTGGTGGATTAAAAGCTACAAATGTCCATATTTGTCTCTTTAAAAACAAAATATTTTCTTACATCTAATAATTAACCGTGGACCAATAAATACATTAAAAAGGTAGTAACAGGAGATTACTATGTGTTACTGGAAAAATATAAAATGTATTCTTTACTCCAGATATACTGTATCATGTCTTCAGTTATACTTCTTTCTCCTCCTTGCAGGCTACATTCTGCAGTACTCAGAAGATAACAGTGAGCAGTGGGGCAGTTTTCCCATCAGCCCCAGCGAGCGTTCATACCGCCTGGAGAACTTGAAGTGTGGCACGTGGTACAAATTCACTCTGACGGCCCAGAATGCAGTGGGACCAGGGCGCATCAGTGAGATCATTGAAGCAAAGACTCATGGGAAAGGTGTGGAGTGCTCAATTTTTTTAACCTTTTTTTTTTTTATTATTATTAATATTTTAAGTATTAATATGCAAACAGCAGTGCTACAACATTGGGTATAGTTGACCATAATCGGGTGCTTTTAAAATAATATAATATACAATTTTATTAAACCACCACCAAGTGTAAGTTTTATACCATGCCTACTGTAAATTAGCAGTACTGGTAATTACTAAAATAATTTTTTTATGTTTCTGTAATGATTAATCCGCCATTATGTGCAAAGACTTTAATCAAAAAATGTTTAATGCTAAAATATAATTAATGTCGTTTTCTGTGACATTTTTTTTATTTTTTTGCTGTTTAACAAAAAAAGCTGAAAAAAGATGACCACATGAAAGTTATTTCATTTAACAGATACCTGCTAAATAGTAGTAAACTATATATAAAATAATACTTCAACCACTTTGAGTTCAATCACTGATACTGATTTTTTTCAGGCCACTTGGTATTTACTTCCAAATGTTTCTGTTTGTTTAACTTTCTCTCCGTATTCTCTTCAGAACCTCAATTTGCCAAAGAACATGAACTCTTCACCAGCATCAACTCCACAAGGGCCAGGCTCAACCTGGCTGGCTGGAATAACGGGGGCTGTCCAATCACCTCCTTTATACTGGAGTACCGAGCAGTGGACTCAGGCACCTGGACCACAGCCCAGCGCACATCGCTGACCAAGAGCTACATCCTGTACGACTTGCAGGAGGCAACGTGGTACGAACTGCAGATGAAGGTCACCAACAGCGCCGGCTCAGCAGAGAAGAGGATCACCTTTGCTACTCTGAATGCTGACGGAAGTGAGTTTGGATTTTAACAGTCTGCATGTTACGGTGGATCTGTGGATGAGAATAAAATACAACTCATGGATGACTCATGGATGACTCAAGAAAATACTGAAAAAGTGAAAAATAGATGAAAGAAATGTTATTATAACATGCCTGGGAGCAAGATTGTACTCTTACTAAAATGACGGTCTGTTGGGAAATGTTTAGCCCCGTCATACTATTGCAAGAAACCAGTCTGAGCCCAAGGCTAGAAAAATCTACAGTATATAGACAAACATATACTTTCAATGTTAATGCCAGAACTTGTCGGCAGAGCGCTGGCAAGTCTTAAACACTATGCACCACTTCAGGGTTGAGTTGATCTGGTTGCTAAACGCTTCCATGTTGCAATAAAACCAGTTATAGTTGATCATGTAATATCTAGGTATGAAGAAATTCCAGAAACTAACTTGTTGCGATGGTGGCATCCTGTTATAGTTAAAAGATTTAGAGGTGTGGTCCCGTACCGTCGTATAGATAGTGTTTTTACAATTATTGCAATTAAATATATAATAATAGTACCGTATATCTTCCGATAGTAGCCCCGGCGTTTATTCAAAAAATTATTGGGCCGGCCCGGCGTTTAAAAGAGACCGGTGGTTGCTGGAGACCGGCTTTTATTCCCTTCTCAGACGGAATGGACTGTTTTGACTTTCTTCCTTCCTCGATAGCATCCGATGACAAAGCATTTTTGACACGAAAGGGCGGGAGGGCGGTAGCCCAGATGGTACGAAAAGAGTAGTAGCGTACGGAAAAGGCGGCGGGTCCTTCGAGATCGGTGTTTACAGACCGGCACTTAAAGGAGACCGGCTACTATTGGAAACTGGCGTCTATTTATCCTGACATGTTTTCAAACCCGGCGTTTATTAGAAACAGTCGTCAATAAGAGACAGGCCATTACTAGAAGATATGTGGTAATTGTTTATTTTTACAGAAAACTGTAGAGTGTTCCCGAGTTTGACAAATATTTGCAAAGAACAGAAAAAAACATTATTATCTGACATTTAAATAAAACAAAAACAAGGTACCCTACTTTAAAAAATACACTCTTGACAAAAATAGCTCATAATAAGAATCAAAATATATTAGCTGTTAAGAAGGGTCGAGCCGTTAAAGTAAGACTTGAATCAGAGGCTGTTCTGGAGCCGAGGAAGCAACACAAGTGTGATCCTTTCGTTGCTTCGCAGACTTGAGAGGTCTGTTCAGCAAAGCTTCTGTTAAATACTCTGGTGCTGTTTGCTGCTTGCAGAGTCGGTGTTATAGCATGAAGTGCCATTCTGCACTTCTGCCTACAGTTGAGAATGAGTTTTTTATTTAGATTGTCTGTCCCACTGTTTTATCAGCCTTTGAACAAGGCTCAGTAAGAGAACGGGGATGGTCTTCTGATTCTCCATGGGTCACGGCGTCGCTCTACTTGCCTTCGGCTACAGATTGTGTCAGTCATACACAGAGGATCTGTGAAGTAGGATAGGAACTTGTAAGCACTGTGCTCTCCAGACGGTTAACTTATTTCCTTTGAAGAGCTTTGCTGAGATGTGTAAAGTGCCTGTCAGGGTGTTATGTACGCTTGCATGCATGTATGTGATTGTGTGTGTATGAGACACAAGTGTGTGTGTGTGGATGCGATTGTGAGCGTGACAGTCGGTCTGCAGTTAACGCAGCTGCTGAGAAGCAGTCCTACAGACTAACACCACATATCCAGCCTGCTACAAACCTACAAACAACTTTGTTGTTCTGAAATCTTAATTGTTTCTGAATATTCAAAACGAAATTATTTGAAAATGTTAACAAATGTTGTTTTTTCACCCTCCTTTCAAGGCACCATCCCTCCTCTGCTGAAAACAGGAGATCCCATCTCAGACAACATGTCAGGCAGTGGAGGTCTGAAGATGGTGGTGACCATCACCTCTATTCTTGTGGTGGCGGTGCTGGTTTTTATTATGCTCATGGTGCTAAAGAGGAGAAGGCGGGAGCAGAGGCTCAAAAGACTCAGAGGTGGGTTGTAGATCAAGTTGTGTTGCTTTTTTTATGTGGTCTGCAAACCCAACATGTCGGTGTGCAGACATGATCTCCAAAACACAGATAAGCACTCGGACAAAATAGTGCTTTAAAAGTAAAACTTTAGGCTTAGTTTGCCTTTAAAATTAAGAAATTGCCTCTGTGAGTATTTTGCACCTGGCGCCTTTCTGTAAGAGTTGTTGTCAGTGATTGTAGACTCTTAGCGCTGCTGTGGCTTATCAGCTAGGACAGTGCTATTATAGTATATTAACTGCCTCTTTGCTGACTTCACAGATGCCAAAAGCCTGGCAGAAATGCTGATGAGGTATGTGTTCCTAATTTTAATTTATGCACACAGCTTTCCTTTGAGCGGGGAACATAAATCACTGTGTAGCCCGGAGTTACAGTGCCCATCAGTAAAAATCAAATATATTGCATTCACACTGTCCCTCCTGCTTTCTTGCAGCTACTTATCAGCTTAAATTAAATTGAATTAGCAAATCACAGCTGAAAAGTAAGGATTTTGTTTTCTATTAATCTCCTCAGTAAGAACACCCGGACCCCCGACACAGTGAACAAGCAGCAGCAAACGCTAAGAATGCACATCGACATCCCCAGAGCACAGCTCCTCATCGAGGAGAGAGACACCATGGAGACAATCGGTAAGGCCCTCAAAGTGACACTGGTGCGTCTAAGTATAAAATATGGACGATACTTAAAGTCTTTTCCTCCGTTTTGCAGATGACAGGTCTACAGTGCTGCTGACTGACAATGACTTTGGGGAGACCAATAAACAGAAGTCCTCCACAGTGACCCACACAGTCCACTACCAGTCTCTGTCACAGGCCACTGGACCGCTGGTGGATGTGTCCGATGCTAGGCCTGGAACCAGTGAGTCCCACCACCGTCAGTGCTCATCATTTATTTCCTCTACTATTAATAATACTAATGCTACTGTGAGTGCCGTGCTGTGCTGCTAGCATACTGTTGAATACTGTCTTGTGGATAAAGCAGTAACGTTGTTTTATTTGGTTGCTCTGCAGCTTCGTCTTACACCAGAAAACACAAACAGGAAACGCTTTTTAGTGCAAATGGCTCTGAAGTACAGTACATGCAAAGCAAACGGGTTCTCCAGCCGGTCTGAGTTTTAACAGTAGGCAGCTCAGTGCAGCATTGTAGCACCTTTTAGCAGTGAGATGACAAAGCACAACAGCTGGGCTTCTGGTGTTTGAGCCCCACTGAAGCAGAAGTGATGAAGAGCTGTTATCTCCCTGCCTTTTCTTGACATATTCCCATCTGACTGCCGTGCTCCAACTGGCCAGCTGGACCCGAGTACAGACGCAGACCTCAGCGCACACACTTAGTGATGTACCAAGTTATTTTGTGCAGACAGTTAGCTGCAGGTGGATTCACCTAACAATATATTGTGGTATTTGCAACACAGAGTCATGCAGTTCAGCTTGTCCTAATTAAATGGCTTAAACATTAAATTATTAATTTTCCAACATGCTATTTAAAATGTAAATGAAAACTGAATTGAATGATTTGCAGGTCGCATACAAACATAAGAGATGTTTAAAAAAAGACTGACAACAGGCCAGTAACATGACGAGTATGAGGAAGGAGATTTTTTCAGGGAAGGCCTTCATTTCAGAAAGATGATGCTAAAGCGCAGACTTCATAGTAGAAGAGCCACGGTGCTGATCTGAGCTTGGCTGCAGGGTGAGAAAACATTCCTCTCCAAAAGTGCAGCAGCTGGTTTCCTCAGCTCCCAGATGTTTATTTTATTCCCATTTATTTACATCCAACCCCAACTGCTTGGATATCGGGGTGACAGTAAAGGTGACTGTAAAATATCATCTGCCAAATATCAGAAAAGTTCTTAATTTTTATGAACATGTGCTTTTTAGGTTCACTTAACATCTGCTAACACATAAACAGAACAACAGCATGTCTGTGCTCACAGGCACTTGAAAACATGGGCTTGAGCCCAAAATTCATCACAGTCAAACACAAGCATTTGCAGTCATTTCTAATCACGCAGCCACACGATTGGTTCGTTTAATTTGACCAGTGGGGCATGAACCCAGATGCTGACTCTGCTTTTTTCCCCCTGCTGCTGGCCAAACACCGCCATCATTTTATCCCCCCATCCGCACAGATAAAATTACAGCCTGACCTACTACAATTACCAGCACTATTCGTCTCTGCACGGATCCAGTCCAGGCCTTTTTTTTTTAAAAGAGACTCTCATTCTGAATCTGCCCAGCAGTGAATAGACCAGTAGTGTGTCTGGGTCAGGGTGACAGGTGATGGTTTGTGTTTCTGTCTGTAGTGAGACGATTGGATTCTGAAGTGTAATGTTCAGTTCTCTTAGACGGAATAATTGTAGTTGTACATGAAAACCCAGCAGGAAAACATACATGTCTACATTTTAAATTGTTGTTCGCGCACAGTTATGGAAAAATGTGTTACTGGCAGAGAAATCAGAAATAAAATGTAGACTTTTTGTTAGCATCCGTTTGTCTTGTGCCTGTCATGTGTGGTGAACTCTGCCATGTTTGCTAGGACTTAATAGATCTATCTGTGACATTTCACAATTATTCACGAGATCACTAATAGTCGAAGCAAAAAAATGTGCCTTTTGTTGCATCAGAGAACTTTGGTGGTTTAAAACGATTACCTGTGTTCACTAACAGTGTGGCCCACTCTGTTCTCACTTAGATCCCACTGCCAGACGCACTGCCAAAGCTGGTCCTGCCGCAGCACGGAGCCGATACGCCAGCCAGTGGACTCTGAACCGACCACACCCCACTAGCTCCTCACACACCCTGACCACTGACTGGAGACTCCCCACACCGCGTGCCACTGGATCTGTGGACAAAGAGAGTGACAGCTACAGTGTCAGCCCCTCACAGGATACAGGTAGAGCTGTTGGAGGAGGTGACAGAAATCATGTCGCTCTTGTGAGATGTTCAAGTGTGAAGAGTCAGCATGAATATCACGTTGGTTTTTCTCTGCAATCCAAATCATTTGGGCTGTAGTGTTTTATTCCAAAGTGCAGTTTTGGGGCGTACTCAGGAAATACAGCAATAATCCACATATATGTTAGAGCGTAGCTTTTCATAATACACCATTCTTTACAATAATTAAACACGTGCTATACAATGTGTGACTTGTGACCCTCAGATCGCGCACGAAGCAGCATGGTATCAACAGAGAGTGCCTCCTCCACCTACGAGGAGCTGGCCAGAGCCTATGAGCATGCCAAGATGGAGGAACAGCTCCGCCATGCCAAGTTCACCATCACCGAGTGCTTCATCTCTGACACCTCATCTGAACAGATGACAGCAGGGACCAACGACTACACCGACAGCCTGACCTCTAGCACACCGTCCGAGTCGGGCATCTGCCGCTTTACCGCTTCTCCGCCCAAACCTCAGGATGTCAGCAGGGTCATGAACATGGCCGTGCCCAAAGCGCACAGACCTGGTGAGAATGTGGTGTTTGTCACGCCCAGCGTACACACAACTCGTAGCTGGACCACTCTTCCTGATAGTATACTGCATTTAAATGTACAGAAAAGCTTCCCTCGTCAAAAAAGCCAGTTTGGAGAGTTTAACAGGAAATCTAAGAGAAAAAATGTGGGCCGCTACAATCATTTATACCACATTCACATGCTTGAGACTGACTGGGTCGCTCATCTGAACGTAGCTTAACAGATGTTGCAGAGATCCCTTTGCTTTCCTGTGCACTTCTCTCACCTGTGTGGTTCGAGCATTGCCAACAATGTGAGAATACACTTCCTGGAAAGATTTTTATTCACCTGTTGGAGCTACCGCCAGCTACAAGCCGACAGGCCGGTCTAGTTCTGTGTAATGGGGCATTTGATCTGTAAATGACGTTAAAGATTTACTCTAACCTCTCTAATCTTACAGCAGAACCAGTGACTTTGGTCTCGTTGATTTTAAGCTGTTTTGTAAATGACCACATATTATTATGCGGAAGCCTGTCAGTTCACTTTATGGCCAACTTCTGCTTTAATTCAATTGCCACCCGCTTTCCATCCTAAGGATGCATCCTGTTAGTCTTCACCCAGCTGTTGCTAAGGTATTGTCTCATTAAACCACTACAGAGCTCTTTAAAAGGTGTTAGTTTGTTGTCTTACAGGCCTCCTGGGAGAGTAGCTCCTTGTTTTGGCAACTTTTAGGCCCTTAACAAAGTAACACGAAGAATTCCAATATGCAGTTTCCCCGGCTGAACCCCGGGGAAGCTCGTCATTGTTAGAAAACAAAAAAACTTTTTACTAGTAATTGATACGTATGTTTGTAAAAAAAAACAAAAAAAACAAACAAAACTGTGACTCCAAAGTTTTTCATTACTTCTGCAATTTAAGACAGACCTGCTGCGCTGTGCTCGCTCCTCTCAGGTTGTAGTCTTACCTTACGTGACCCTCTGCTCCTCCTGGGAGAATTGCAGATCAGTTACGAGATCTGGCAGTCCCAGCGCAAAGCTGCTGACCACACACAGAAGCACAGGCATTCAAAAAGACACACACGTATTCACAACTCTTCTGTCATCCCCCCTGATCTCTGGGGCCACAGATAATTAGCAGAGTAGGTGTGTTTTTTTGTGTCTCAACTATAAACACCTTCAGTTTGACCTGACTGAGTCGAGGCTTCTTGGGCTTCATTGTGTTTGTAACATTTGTGCACAGGACGGCGGACTCATATCAGCAGTTTAGTAGAGCGAGAGCGAGGTCGGCTAAAGGCTATCAGTAAACCTAATCTCTATTGCCTTTTGTCACTCGGCACAAAAACGTCTCTTTACCGCCACACTGGAGGCCTGTCAGTGTGATACCGGACCCTTTTCAGGCTGGTGTGGGAGCACTCACTGCTGAGACCCTGGTGTTGTTTAAATCAGTAACTGACACCACGTCTGGTAGTTTTATTTGAGGTAACAGCTTTTGCAGCTGTATAAGCAGTGTGTATTTTGCTGCCTTTGCAGTTAGCGGACTATAAAATGAGTACATGGTTTTCTGGAAGTTTACAGTTAACAAAGATTTACCAAAGCTCTAATTATTAGTAGGTTGTCATGTACAGTACAGAGAGAGAGGCGCAAAACATTAACCAATCTGGCCCAAATTATTTAGAAACATTGTATGCATATTACTGCTGAATATGTCGATGCAGGATCTTGGTAGTCCTGAGAGCTTGAAAAAAGAAGGGAATGGGACTTCTTTAGATTTGAGAACATGTGTCCCCCTCTGGCCAGTTGACTGAAGAAGCCTCATGGATGAGAGTTTACATTTTTTTCAAAGACCAAGAGAAGTCCAGATGCCTTCTTCTTTCAAACAACAGCTTAGATCTCATGAGAAAACCTTCAGGATTTTGAAACATGACTACAGGGAATTAGTGCTATCCAAAGCGTTGGTGAGCCTGCAAAGTGATGCTGGACGATGGTGTGCACTTGCACAGGACCACTGCCATGCTAAAATATGACTTCTTAAGAAACATTTTGAATGCCACGTCATGCACCTACAGAAACATGGACTTCTGGAGGTGTAGCCGTATGGATGTGACAGCAGTATCGATCTTTCCAACGAGATAGTCACTTTTCCAAAATGCCAGACAGCTCATTTAAAACATCTCTAAATTCTAAATAGGGCTTATTACAGTGTTGGAGGCTGATTTGCTTGACAGTGGGTACATGACCTGACCATAACCCTATATTTGTCTCTATTACACCTAAGTGACGTGAGCTCACCTCACCTGTCCATGTAGTGGTCAAAGGTGCAGCGTCTCCTCTGGATTTACGGCCCATGGGCAGCAGTCTCGCATTCAGCTTCTGTATATTTTGTGTGTGCGTGCCTCTTCCTTAACTGCACACATGATATCCTTTGCAGAAGACTACAGCGATGATGCAACAGACACTCGCACAGATTAATGGTTTGGCAGAGAGCTGCAGTTGTATCGTGGCTACACGTAATGCCCCATCACGGAACGATCAGACATTTACTGGCTGATGAATTTTCAAAACCGCATTTCTAATGAGCCCCCACAGAATCACTTAAATCTATATTTAATTCAATTAACACTCCCACTCATTCATCATCTTTGGTGGCACTAATAGGGCTTGTTATGAAACACAGTAAATTATTCATTCTCGCCATGAACCCAGAAATCCATTTTCCAAGGTCACGTTGGGCGGAAAGTGCAAAGATGACCTCGGCTAATGCTGTGCAGGCGGGAAGTGTGTGTCTACATATAGCATATACCTCTGTGCGTGTGTGGGCCGAGTGCATGTGAGTGTGTCAGTGTGCGTGGGAGAGAGAGAGTGAGCGTGCGTTGAGAATGTTATTTTAGCGTTTAAACCGTACACGTGTTGAAATGTTGATCCCAGTGAAACATAAACGCTCCATGAGGTGCTGCTCAGCTCATCAAGCGTTCAATCTCACCGCAGAGCACCCGATCTGGTAACCGGACGCTCTTTTGAGATTGGCTCGTTTGCTCTGTTAAACATGTAATCCACTCAGTAGAAAGGATACAATAGCGGTAAACTCACTGAACCCAAAGCGCCTCTCCTAATCCAACACCTCAGAGAATTATTTAACAATCGACGGGACGGCATTTACTTAAAGTTTATCGCTCAGTCAAGATATTAAATCTGACCTGGTTTATATTTCCTGGTTCTTCTCATTCCTGGCGTGAAACACTGAGAGAAAAGTACAAATTGACAAATGAATGAATGTCATACATATAGGCCGGTGGCAGAGACACAGGCCATCACTCAGCTTCATCGCTTTAATCGGAGACAGCCACTGCATCACTGCATCCGTCCCTGACAATGATGGCAAAGTTAACACTGTAACATTCAGGCTCCTATTACATTATCTGCGCCACTCTTTTCCCAATACCAACTCTTAAATTAAATAGATTTACACATAGCGAAGATTGGTATTACATTAAAATAATAGTTGTGACTCATAATCCCGAGAGGGGCCCGAGGTGAGAAAATGTATCGGCGTGAATGTGAATTAAATATAGATTTTTTATTTTTTTTTGCTGTGCAGTTAATTTAAACTGAGAGGAAGGGAGAAGATGTTGGAGTCTGCGGAGAAAAGTCAGGGCTGGAGCCTGCTGAAAGCACAGACTGTTGTGTTCAAACAGGATCCAGAAAGTAGCTTCACTGTTTCAGGGCAAGCAGAAGTATCTCTTAAAATCAGCTTCTGTTAAATATTCACCACCAGTGATCTTTGAATTATTGGTAATGTCTCAAAGATTTCTTTATTCCTCACTGAAGCAATGCCTTACATTGATTTAAATGCCCCTGATAGCTGACAATAAATAATGCCTCCCAAATCGATATCTTCAGCAAATCAGCAAATGACCACGTGTAATCTTGTAAGTGACGAAGAAGCCAAAGAGAATTACCACCCGACTGTATTCCCAGTATCTCTGCAGAGCATTTTAACGGCTCTCACCTCATTGCTTTGGTTTATGGTGCATATCATAACTACTCAGTAGTCCCACAGGTCTTAGCATTTCCTCCAGACACAGAAGCTAAATGATTTGAAAAAAACAACTTGACACCCATTAGAAATTGTCTCCCACCGAAAAACTGTTAGAATCTATGTAACTGAGCATTTAGCAGCTAAAAGACAGATATTTTTATCATGGGTAGAGAAAAAGAAAGCTACCCAAGGACTTCTAGCTTAGGCTTCAATCACACAGGCCTATAGCCTGGTTGGTAACCCTGCTGGCAACCTTTAGTCTCTAGAGAAGAATATGTATTCCCCTAACCAGTTGAAGTTTTCTGGGTGAAACTGGTCACAAAGAGCCTGGGTACTGCACCAAAAACTCTGCGATTGCCTTGGTCGCTACCTGATTGTGGCAGTCACCAATAGTTTGCACACAGATTTGTCTGCAAACACTCTCTAACTAACAATTCACCTTCAAAGCCTCACCACTGAAACCAACATGATTCTAAAGGTGCACCTTACTGCTTTCCATTGCATTCACCACTTTTTCACTATTTCTTGGTGAGTAATTGGCTTCAGTGTTTTGCAGACATGTCCGCGTCTTCACTACAAACTATGGGCAACGGTGGCAATCTGCAAGCAACCAAGCAATCACAAGGAGGTTTGGGTGTAGCGCTGCATACCTCTTTGTAACCACTTTAGAGCATTAGCAAGCGTCCTCTTGCAGCCATTTACCAATCAGCTGAGGAATGCACATTTTTCCCAGTGGTTGCCAGGTAGTCTCCAACTGGTCTTTAGACCTCTATGAGTGGGACTTTGGTTAGTTAGTTTCACAAACACCTTACAAGGTGACAGCATTTTTAGTCTTTTTGTTTGTCTCCTGTGTGTGACCTCCCAGGAGGAGAGCTGGTCCACTTGCCGCCTTACCTCCGCATGGACTTCCTGTTGAACCGTGGCGTGCCTCTTCCAGCTCGAAGCGGGGGCGTCAGCAGCAGTAGTGGCAGCAGCAGCAGTGGAGGTGGTGCTGGAGCAAGTGGAAGTGGTGCCGGCGCTACAGGGGAAACAAGAGGAGGCGGCGGAGCCATGGGTCAGACCTGCCTAGAGCCCCAGAGGAGCCGTACCCTGAAGAGGCCACCTCCCATGGAACCCACCCCTATGGAAGTGCCCTCACCGAGAGAGGTTCAGCAGTGGCAGCCAGGAACTGCTTCCACCCTCCCACACAGGGATGTCCGGGAGAGGGGAGAGGCCCGTGGTGAGGTCCGGGGAGAGGTCCCTTCCTCAGGAGATCTAGCCCAAGCACAGGCTGCCAAGCTTAGCACCTCCCAGGAGTCACTGCTGGACTCCAGAGGACACCTGAAACAGAGCAACAACCCCTATGCCAAGTCTTACACTCTGGTATAACACTGGGACACAGCGGACTGCTTCCGACAACAGGACTACTGCAAACACACTGGAGGAGGAAGGACAAGAGGCAGACGAAAGGCACAGGACGGACAGTTTTCCACAACAGAAATTGTTGTATATAGAGCTGTTTCTGACATGCGTCTGAAGTGGATGCTTTTCTTTGAGTCTGTCTTTCTTTCTTTCACTCTTTTCTTTGTTTCCTCTCTCGCTCTTCTCTGTTGCTTTCACACCTTTCATTCTCTCACGCCTCGCTCCTCTTCTGATGAATTTTCTCTCACAGTTTTTATTTTCTACTTAAATATTCTTTTATTCTAAAGTGACAAAATATGAGGATTGCCAAAATGATTTATTTAAAATTTGAGAAAGAGAAAAAAAAAATACTATTGAATTTATATCGAGGACAATTATAGTCATTATTATTATTACTATTATTATATAAAACAGAAAATATTTAAAAAAGAAGAAGGGACAGGGAGGAGGACTCTGCAGGAGAACGTTGCTTTGTTAATTTATTTTTGTTTTATTGTCGCAGTGTGATGAAGTCTGTGGTTGGGAAACTGAGGGGGTTTTTAGCACTACAAGGAGCCAATAGAGGAGAAGAGGAGAGACCCCGGACGTGACCGCCAATGCTGACCAATCGTAATGTTTTCAACCTTTCTGACGACTGCATGGCGACTGATCCAATGACAATTAATAGGAATGGCTGGACATCCCAAAAGAAAAAAAAAAGAGAGAGAGAGAAAGAGAATTTTTGTCACACTATGAAATTATACAATGTGAATATATATAAAGAGATCACTTTTATTTGTGGATATTATGGGGAAAATGATTTGGTTAATAAAGTCCTTAGTCATGTTTGCACACATCTGAGTTTGATTTATATTTCCAAAGATCAACATCCCTCCTTTTTCTTTGTTCTTATACTTTAAACCTAAACTCCTAATTTACCAAAAAAACGGCAGCCATGTTTGATCATTAACCTCCGTTTCCTGATGACTGCAGCC
>VURO01005983.1:25007-43669 GCA_015108175.1 Pelvicachromis taeniatus
GACTGCAGCCTGATTTTTTTTGCATATTTCACATAATTTTTGACAATCTTCAAAGTTTTTTGTAACTTTTTACTTCCTTACTTTGCTCCTTTTCCTACCACACGTTTCCCTTCTGGTCAACCTAACATTAATATTTTTAAGCAGTCATCTGTGGCTTCGATGCTGTGTTCCCCAGTGACAGCTGTGTGTACTAAACTATAGCGATGCAAGGTATTTACACTGTCTGAATAGTAATTCACTCACACTGGATTTTAAGCATTTTAATAAGTTAAGATACAAGATTTCAGATTTTCATGAACTGTAAGCTATTATTACCGAAATTAAAACAAAAAGTAAGATGGAAAGGAAAGTTTACCTTTTTAATTACAAGAAAAAATTTATTTTAGACGCACTACTATTTGGATTTTGCATACTAATACGTTTTCAGATGCATGGGGTGATTATAGCCATGACAGGACTGTCAAAAAGAAAAAAAAACTGTTCAACTTGGGAGAGCTGGAAAGTGAACACAACGCACACAGGACAGGAGACTATCACAACAAAACAGGAAGTAACAGAACAGAAACGCAGACTTTACACAAAGACTTTACGGGGACAGGACAGGGAGGCAGGAAATACACAAACTAACAACTAAAATTGTCAAAGAACTAAAGGCACAGGTAACTGAGGTAAGGAAAGCAAAACTATGACATCACAGAATAAGATTATCAAAAATACAAAACTAGAGAAACCTAAACATCCCAAAACTTAAAAACCCGGGCCAAGACCCACGGACCACGACATCGTCACCTGTCTATCCCCTCTTTTTCTCTTCTCCACCCCACTCAGCCTCATTATTTTACTTCATTTTTTGGAATTGTCTAAAGAAAACTTTGCATGAATCCATTGAGCTGCATGTTCCCTAGTATGACCTCTCAGACATGGTCGACGCTTCTGGCTGGAAGCTGTGCAGTCTCAAGTCCACAACTCCCCCCAGAGTAAATTTATTCAGTTTAGCTGTAGTTTGTAAGACATTTATATAGCCATCGCCATTTGACGAAAAGACCCAGATAAAAGAAAAAAGCTGCCGGCAGTCCAAAATATAATCACACCGTAAAGGAAAATGTTGAAAAAGCATTGACACGTAAATAGGGCATGAACGGTTTAGTGATATCTGCAAGACAAATCCGAAAGTTGCTTCATTCCTGTAATCATATAGCAGAATTAACATTTACCGTTTGCATTTGCAATGTCCGACGTCACAGTGGAACATAACACTGACCATCTGACAAAACTTCCCAGTTTTGTGTGAATTACCAGTTATTGTGACATTCACACATATATCATATGACGGTGTAAATGTCCCAGCTAACAGTTTAATTGAACAGCGCTGCCACGTCTTCTCACACTATAGCATTACCATCCTGAAGTACTCCTAACAGCAAAATTATACAAGTTAGAGAAGTCTACTTGTTTAAAGGTAGGTTTAATACACTAAACTAAAAGTAACAAAAAATACTTTAAAGATATGGCTGTTTGAAGGGATCATTTTTAATATTATTCTCTTATTTTTCTTGTTGTCGACATAAGCCTCCACAGAAACTGAGCTGAAGCACAAAAATATAGACATCATTAAAAAACACAAACACGTCACGTTTTACGGTGTGCAGAAGTTGTCTAAATGCCATGAATCGGTCTCTTGAGTGTGTCCACACACCAGCGGGGAGCACGGAACAGTGAAGAACAACCTTGGCATGGCACGAGCATTAATTAAAACATGAAAACGGGCGTGTGTGGATGCTCGCCGTTGGTTTTGATCAACAGATGGCACTGTGCAGTCACTGAATCGAGTCCTTTTGCTGATAACAAGCAGTGAGCGTGTGGACTTGGAGGAGGTGGAAAAGGATGGTTCAGCACCAAAACTATTTGTGACAACCTGGAGAGAAACATCAAGGGCAACCCAGCATCCATTCCAGCGTGTGTCTGCCGTTTGCAGGAGCACGCCACCCTGAACACTGTGAATTATTCATGCCAGCGCTGACACTGGGGGCTAGATCAGGTTTACACTGTCACAGTGATCCCCACGGTGCCCCAGAATGTGGATGAGACAGCAGAAGCTGGGAAAAGATTGCTTGCACCCCAATGAATAACCACACACACACACACACACACACACACACACGCTATGTTAATCCTTGGTGGTAAATCGATGCAGCTGGAGTTGCTTTGAGTTGTCCTGCTGTTTTGTTCTTCTCTTTGTGGTGCGTACATTTGTCCATTCAGTGCAACATATAAATGATCTGCTGCAGGCTCTGAAATTGGCTGCCGGCTGCTGATTCACCAGGAAAACTTTATAACTTCATGCAGTTGCTATAAATGATTGCAAGGAAACGGTCACACTGGAAATCAAATTTAGCACCGTGGGCGAATGACAATAATTGCAGTTTCTTTTTTAAACCTGTGGACTCCCTTCGCTGGTGTGTGGTGTTATAATAAAGATAGATTGCCCACCTCCACACCAAGAACACTTCATGCCAGTTCACTTGCCCTCATACATTAGGAAGAAGCAGGAGTGGGGCGTTAGTGTGTGACTTGCCCCCTGGCTGTGGGCCATTATCGCACCTCTCACCGCGCTCAGCAGCCACCGAGGGAAACTCTGAGACAGTGGAACGTGTTGAGGAGGTTTTAAAGCTAAAAGTGTAGTGCAGTGGTTTGTAGCCTTTCTTTCTTTTTTTATTTTGGCCGTACCACCACCCTGTTAGAGGAATTCAAGTAACCTTTAAGCAACACTAGTTAGATGTTCTATCCATTTATCTCTTACTTGCTTTTCTGCTAGCTTGCTTGCGAAATAATTTTGTGTGCACAAAATTCAGATTCAATATGTGGGTACACTTTGTGGGAAAAAAAATATTGTTTATTTTGAGCAACAGAATTTGTTCAAACCCTTCCAAGCATTCAGTATCTAGGAGACCTCTCCCACGGGAATGATGCTGTACTGTTTGACTGCTAATTTTCAGAAGAAGCCCTTGTGTGCTGTGGTGCACATTTTTAGTAGATTTGTTTTAACTCTCCTAGGAGGATACCGTAGCATGATGTGCACTGTCAGTGAACACACGAGGTTAGGAACAGTCAAGAGAGCTCCCAGCGGATTTCATAATGAAGTGCCTGAAGAGTTGGTAGGAGACAGGGGGGCAATTTAGAGAGCATGAAACGGAAGGAAATTCCCCCGGAGTTCTCAGATGGCGCTCACTGTGTTTATCTCTCCCAGGCCCATTATTTTCCTTCTCAGTCTTGACCTCCATCTCTCAGCTCTGCCTCTGTATTGATCCTGCAGCGTCTGTCCTTGTCTTCAGTGAAGGACTTGAAGAGCACAGTATTTTTCTGACAAGAAAAATTATTTCACATGGGTTCCCTTTGTCATATCAAGCAAACCAGTGAGCTATCAGCACTTAACGAGTTAGCTGTGGACTTGTAGGCCAACAAATACACTTCAGAGGTTTACGCACGCTCATCGTGGGCATGGATGTCATGGTCATTTGGGGCTTTTAATAATTTCTTTGAACTGTTCTTTTACCGGGGTAGAATGATTGCCGCACACACCTTTAAGGACTGAAAAATAAGAGTTGGGCGCACAAGTTTTAATTTCTTTTGGATTAAAAAAAGAAAAAAGTATACATGCAGGCTGAAATATATATATACACCTGCAATAATGAGCCATTGCCAATTGTCTCTTTGAGGAGCCTTTGAGGAGGCTGAGAAAATTTGGTATGTCGGCCAAGATCCTCAGCAGCTTCTACAGCTGCACTGTGGAGAGCACACTGACCAGCTGCATCACTGCATGGTACGGCAGCACTACTGCTAGAGACGCAGACGCCTGCAGAGTGATAACCACCGCGGAGAAGATCATCAAGACTCAGCTGCCCTCTCTGCAGAGCGTCTACCATCGCAGAGTCCAGAGGAGAGCTGCCCCCAATCCTCAAAGACCCCCCCCAACACAGACTGTGTGTGAAATCTAGAACATCCAGACTCATCTACCCCTTCTTTCCCACCGCTATCAGACTCCTGAACAGCTGACCTACCTCAACTTCAATTTGCACATCAGGCCACTTTGCACACCAAGTTCATTTTTGCACATTTCTTCACTTACTTACTTGTACTTATTTATTTAGCTTCATTATTTATCTGATTCTATCTTGTTCTTTAACCCTTACCTAACTTGGCATTTGTGTACGGATAGTAAAGGAAGAATTTCATTGCACAGAGAAATGCTATTTCTTCTGTGCACATGACAATAAACGCTTTGAATCTTGAATCTTAGCAAGTTGCACCTCGACCAGACATCAACTTGTTTGTGGCATAATTCGAATCGAATATGTGAACATTCTTCTTGACAGATATGGTAGATATCTGTGGAGGAGATAGCTCAGTAGGTAGAGTGCTCGCCGCATGGTCGGGGGTTCGAATCCACTGAACCGCTTCCCCTCAGGTACCCCTGAGCAAGGCACCGTCTCTACACACTGCTCCCCGGGCTTTGACGGCAGCCCACTGCTTCACTGAGTGAATGGGTCAAATGCAGAGAGTAATTTCCCCCTGTGGGACAATTAGAAGTTTGTAGACCTTGCTCTTGTCATGTTAAAATACATTGTAGAACCATAAGCGCCATTTATTAAAAGTTTTAAACGATTTAAGTGAAATAATTAAAGAGGCATGGTGTATAATCATTCAACCCTGGAAAAAGAAACAGTTCAAAGAAATCATCAAACGTGAGTGCTCAGGCAGTCACTATAGTCAAGGACACCAGCTGATGAAGAAGAAGTATATTAGTTGGTTTGATAGCTATGATCCCTTTCAAACATCTGTTATTATAACAAAAAGCTTTAATACTGTCATGTAAAACATTACAGATTGTAAGTGTTGTAACAATATTGATCTGTCTAAAGGAAGACATCCCGTGTTATGGACTGCTAAGTGATGGATGGTCTGATTAAGGCCAGTCGATGTCGTAACAGGCTCTTGTAATTGCTCACAGTTAATTAGATACTGGCAAAGAGTCGTGCAATGAGGAGCTTTATAAACTTGAGTGAAGCACTAACATAACCAGTGTTGCAGGTTGCTATATCATTACTCGTGGTGTTTGTATACTTTGAGATCAAAGTATCAATGTAGCTGGTGTCTGAAAGCAAAATCCTCATAAATTGGATTATTATGGCTTATAGTTCATGAAAGTTAGAAATCTGGTATCTAGTAAAACATTATAAATACTGCATATCTCACAGTATAGTTCAATACCCCCAAACTCAGTCATGGTGAAGGCCATCCAACACTTGTCCAGATGACGATCATCAATGAGGAGGGTAAAACCACAGAAGGTGATTTCTGAAAAGCTGGTTGTTCGTGGAACGCTCTATCAAATAATATTAATGGAAAGTTGCCTACAAGGGAATAGTGTGGTAGGAAACGTTGCACAAGCAACAGTGATGATAGCAGTCTTGAGAGGATGGTCATGAAAAGTCATTTAAAGAATCTGGGAGAGCTCACGTGGAGTGGACTGAGGCTGGTGTCGGTACACAACGAGCCACCGAGTAGACGCTTTCAAGAAAGGAACTACAGCTGTCGCATCGCTAACATCAAGCCACTCCTCAACCAGAGCCATCAGGAGCGCCTAAGGAGAAAAAGAACTCAGTTTTCCAAAGTTTTCTTTACAGATGAAAGTAAAATTTTAATTTCATATCAAAATGAAGGCCAGTCTTGGCGCTCCTGGCCGCCGCCCAGCTCACAATGCACCCGACCCCTACGGCGCCTCCTGATGGTGGTGGGCCTGCAAGAAGATGGGCCCATGTCCCTTTTTCGGGCAGTGCCCGGCCGGGCCCCATGTACTAAGGCCCGGCCACCAGACGCTCGCCCTCGGGCACCCTCCCCGGGCCTTGCTCCAGGGCGGGGCCCCAGTAACCCTATCCCGGGCAGGGTAAACTGTTCCCTTGCTTTTCCCAGTTGAGGTGGTTCGGGCATCTGATAAGGATGCCTCCTGGGCGCCTCCTGGGTGAGGTGTTCCGGGCATGTCCCACCGGGAGGAGGCCCCGGGGCAGACCCAGGACACGCTGGAGAGATTATATCTCTCGGCTGGCCTGGGAACGCCTTGGTGTTCCCCCGGATGAGCTGGAGGAGGTGGCTGGGGAGAGGGAGGTCTGGGCTTCTGCCCCCACGACCCGGCCCCGGATAAGCGGCAGAAGATGGATGGATGGATGGATGGATGGATGGATGGATGGATGGATGGATGGATGGATGGATCAAAATGAAGGCCGTAGAGTCTGGAGGAATGTGAGGTGTTTGAAGTCCAGCGTGAGGTTTGTGCAGTCTGTGGTTAGTTGGGCTGTTGTGTCATCTGTTCTTGTCAGTGGTTGTTGGTACTGTGTGTTTAATCAAGTCCAAAGTCAAAACAGCCACACACTGGGAGATTTTAGAGCACGTCCATCTGCTGGCGAGCCTTCTGGAGATGCTGGCTTCCTTCTTGGGCAGGACTTCACACCTGCACGCAGTGCCAAAACTACTACCAAATGGTTTGCTGATCTGCTATTGCGTGGAGAGAAATGACCCCATAATCACAATATTATCTACAAGCATAAAATAAGATTTACAACTGTTTATGATCACTTAATTTATCATTGCATACTCACAAATGTGCGTTGCATCAACCTGGTCTCCTGTCAGTGAGTGAAACATCACAAACCTTAATTAAATCGTGTTCCTGGACATGAATTTCACAGTTTTTCATGTTGTTAAACATGTATTTCCCCAAACGTTCCCCACTCTCACACGTAATGATGTGTGTCCATATGCACAGAGTGAGTATTTTAAACTTTTCACTCATTATTTCTGTCAATTTGAAATACAATATTAACACATAACATTAACACCACCTGCTCTGGCACATGCGTCCTATTAAACCACATTACTTGCTTACAAATTTAATATCACTGAAAGGAAACTATTGCATCTTTATGACTGATTCACAAACTGCAGTGAGAGTAGGCACGCTATAATTGTACACACAGAGCAATTTCAGTGCATGTTAACTGTGTATATGAAAGGCTGACTAGACAGTGAGCATTTACATAATTTCCTTAGGGATTAATAAATTATTCTGATTTAAACTTCACTAATCTGAAAACATTTGCTTTCAAAACGTCCAGTCGTATTCGTGAAATTCTTTTCCTTCACTCACAGACTGTTAAAGATGTACAAATGCACACATTTATAATGGAGCTACAACAAATAAACTTCTTCACAATATTATTTTTTTTCCCAGTTTCACACTTATTTTTCCCCCAACAGGTATAATGTATCTGATAAACTTTAATAATATTACTAGAGAAATGTCTAATTAGAGTACAGCATATAGTGAATCTGGCATCATTGAAAAATTCCTTTGAGGTGGAATTTGTAGCTGCAAAGGTGAAGTCTCATTAGTGGGAAAGAAAAGTGGGTATAAATAGCACCTGGTTTCTGGAGTTGGTTCACAATCACAAGGTCAGTGGAGCAGCAGTACTGCTGGGGGATGAGGTTTCTAGGACAGTGTTCAAAGATGAAGATGGGAAATTATAGTTCACTATGGAGAGTGTGAGACGGCACTTTTTGCTTTTCAGAAATTGGTTCACATTCCCCCCTATTTATCCTTAAAAATATCAAATGTGACCGCTTACTTTATTTACCGTATATCTTCCATTAGTAGCCCAGTGCTTATTCAAAAAATTATTCGGCCGGCCCGGCATTTAAAACAGACCGGCTCTTATTCCCTTCTCAGACGGAATTGTTGCGGAAGTGAGAGGGAAAGAGGACCCAGGTGCGGTTTTTAGACTGAGGTGAAAAGACGTTTACTTACAGTGCTCCAAAACGTATTCCAACAGTTCACAAATAATGCAGTTCCCAATTGTGCTCTTCCTTTGCTCCCGAGTGTCTCCTTGTCTGTGGTAGCCCAGTGCACGAGTCGAGTGGTGCTCCCCGAAACTTCTCTCCGCCCGACTCTCCAGGAGAGGAAGTAAAAGACCAGAAAATCACAGTTAGCAGGTTCGCTAGCCGACAGTTCCAGTTCAGTGTAATAATCCCACTTTGATGGTTGCTTTGCATCCAGCTTAAATGCCGCTGGTCGTAGATGACGGCTGATTGGAAACAGCTGGCTAAGTGATGAGACGCGGGAGGACCAACAACAGCGCGGAGGGACTTCCGGGTCGAAGGTCGCCCGGCTACTATTGGAGACCGGCGTCTATTTGTCGTGAAATGTTTTCAAACCGGCGTTTATTAGAAACGGGCGTCAATAAGAGACAGGTTACTAATGGAAGATATATGGTAACTCTACTATCCCTCTACCACTAGCAAACTAGCATGATGCTAAATATGGAAAGACAACCTTAATATTGCCAATCCTTCATAGAATTCAAATGCAAAGTAAATTGAAACGCTCTAATTATTTTTAAAAATCATTGTAAAGCTTTCTGTTTGTTCTAGAAACAACATCATGAGCGGACAAAGGTTCCATGCCCTGCTGTGCCCTAAAGCGGTGACATCACAGCAACGTGTCCAGCATTGATTATGGTGATGGAGGACACGCCCCGCCAAGGCTTGCAAGCATTCAATACAACACAAAACCCCGAAAACCAATTGTATTATTTCATGAAACATATTATTTCTTTTGAATCTGTTGCCAGTAACACATCACACAGAAAGGTTGGTTCATGGGCAGAATTTGAAGTTGTAATAAACAGAAACAGATGGAAGAACATTTTGCAGTTGAAAACAGGTCAGTAATATGTCTGGGTATGAAAAGAGCGTCTCGGTGACGTGGAGTTTCCTAGACGTAAAGATGGACAGAAGTCGATTATTTCATCGTTTGTCTGCCTCGGTTGCTCTTTCAGGTGTTTCACCTCCTGTCGTTATAGCACTATAGACACATTCCCAGTATGTGAGCAGGCCTCTTCCTTCTGGTGGTTGTTATTCAAGAAAAGAAGTGCTTCCAGCAGCGTAGTCAATTTTTGGCACTTCTCTTTGAAAGAGGGTACAAGCTTGCTCAGCTTGTCTGTTTTCAGTCTGCACTCCTGCATGTTGTGCCACACTGTTGGTCTTTCAGCCATCTCAATGGAGCACTCATTGCATTCACTCACATTTCAGTGAGTGCATTTAATTATATGGACTCATTGAAATGTGTGCACCTTATTTTAATTGTTCATTTTCACACCTCGGCATAGAGGCCAAACTACACATTATTGTGAGTTAAAGCAACATTACAGCAGACAGCCACTTCACTTCAGAAATATATAAGTGATAAATAAGTATCACTGTTGCGCCAGCTGCAGTTGTGGCCATAAAACCAGAGCTGATGGTCTGGTCTGTGTACTTGTACATACAGATGTCTGAAATATTACAAATGGCTAAAATGAAAGAAAAATAAACAAATAAAACAACAAAATTGGAGTTTTTTTCCTCCAAAAGTGGCAATGGATGACATCATGGTTGTTGCATCCATCATTCATAATTTTGATGAATATAGTGTTCTAGTTCCTTTATGATTGAATGTCTTAGGGAGCATTCAGCTCGATATACTGTTTGCACAAGCTGTGATGGTTTTCTGTATTTTGTTGTGTGTACATGATCGAGTATATGAAAGAATTTATATAGTATTTATATGCACTTGTGAATTTTTATTGATCTAAATCATGCATAGAATGCTAAATAGATGCTAACAATGAATGAAATCAATAAAAGTCGCATACTTTGGGGCTTTTTACAACCCAATGTTTTATTTATGTCTTGTCCCATAGCAATCAAAATTACTGTCTGAATTATTATCTCAAGAAAAATTCCCAAGAGATTTATTTTTCCAAGTGGATCATTATGACTTTGCCATACTGGTCAACTTGATATTTATTTATTTATTTATTCATGTAGGTATGTATGTATTTATTTATTTTAACTTTTACGTTATTATAAATGGAACAGACATGACTGGGCGATAGGAAAAGAAGAGACGTAGCCAAGAGAAGTTTAAGGCAAAGAGAGAGAAAAGCAGAGGTGTAGAGGGGAAAAAAAGATTAAAACAAGCATAAATACAACAGCATATTAAGGCAATCACAGCAACAACCTAGATAAGTAACAGTAAATAATACATATTGAGTGTTACTGAACAGCACACAAGACCAACAATGCACATTATGAGGTAGCAGCCAAGGAAGATAGTGTGTGTCTGTGAACCCCAGGTGTGCACACCTGTGTGCGTCAGAGTGCTTGTATTCAAAAGGTTTTTCCACGTAACTATCTGATAGTGGGTGTGGGGAGTCTTAGCCCCGCCCCCAGGCTCCAGACATCTAGAGGCCCCAGAGAGAGCCCAAGGAGGACCACCGAAGGGACAGATGCGCCACCCTCCTGGAAAGCGCCGAGGAGATCCCCAGAGGGGCGGGGGTTTATTAGTCTTATCTAATTAGCAGCATACACGTTTGATCTGTTTTGACAGCCAGTATTCCCTAATTGGATGACTGAATACTGCCTGCTGGACGGGAGTGATTGCGTACACGCTGTTCTTTTATACCTGATGAAGGTATAAAAGAACTGAAATGTTGTGATTTGATATAATAATGGTAAGTGAGACAATGTGCGGAGGTTATAATTTATCTGTCTAATAAAGGAACAAATGCCCAAAAGAAAAATTTTAAAAGGAAAGACCACTGGGTGGTCTGATCGCCACAATACTGAACTTTTAAAATAAACTGTATAAACTCAAAGTTTCTCACGGTTTCAAGTGCACTTTAAAACAAACTGCGTACAACTTTTGTGTTGTTTTATGCCTAAAACCAAAACCCAAACTGAAAGATGCTGCCTAGAACTTCTGTAGCTTCATGAAGGGCTTCATATCTATAACCATCAATGGGTAGACCAAAAAAGACAGAACAGCAGAGAGGTGTGTATGATATGAAACCATTAACTCTAACTCCTCAGGCACCTGTCTCTGTAACTGACATCAAGTTTTAATCAGATTTTAGCGAGACGGCAGAATTTTTGTTTTGCTCTGAAGTGTGAGAAGTAAGTTTAGCTTTAATCCATCAGCGTTCAATTTCCTGTCGTCTCGCTCTGAGATTCGCCAGCGGAAGAACGTTGATGTGCAAAAGAAATCAACTTTGGATGGAAAATGCCTTATTGGGTATTTACTGGTGCTTTGTGCTGGTAAACTGGCTGGTGGAGTGTCAGAAGTGAAAATGATAATTGTGCTAATTCCAGTGGAAGCATCAGTCTTTTGTACAGACAGAGGGCTGTTGTATTTGACAGCGAGATTCCTCACATCGTGCTCACAGGCACACACGCTCACTCGATTAGATCAGATTCATGTTACTGTTGGTGTGACAGGATACTAATGACTAATGCAATTTTAATGAATCAAACCTAGTGGAATCATTCATCTCCACACGTCCTGGGAGCACAAGACTACCGCGCAGATATATCCTTATCTCTGAACAACTAGCCACGACAACAACGTGTGAGATTTTATGTTTATATAATGATGTTAAAACACATATTCACGAAAAGAAGCAGATCGGTTGATTTCCAAAGTAATACATTGGCATGCAATGTGCACAGCAGTGCGTAAACCAATCATGAAAGTGTCATTTTTCATAAGATCATGGATGAAATATTATTATTAGTAACATTGTTGTATGAAATTGATGTGTGTGGCTGTTGGGCCATAAGCACAGAAACCCGTTTATTTTAATGGACTGTACAGTGTATCGACAATGCGTCTACATTTATAGGCAGCTTTCACTGACTCTGAGGGGTACGGAAGATGCTCCAAGATTTATTCTGGTTTCTGTAGGAGTGATATTTGTCTCTATAGGAGGCACACAGTGAGTTTCACTGTTCTATTCTCAGGGCACGTGGACATTTTTATCCTTATTTCAGTGCATGCATTACCATAGTGTTCACACTGAACTCACTGGCATGATAAGCTTTGTGACATGGCGTGTTATCCTGCTGGATAGCCAGCCATGGTTATAAAGAGACATGGCAGCAACAATAGTCAGACTACACCATTACAAGAGAGGTTACAAAAAATACAGAGATCCTCATCTTCGTGTCTTGGTTGCATTCAGTGGTTATTTGAGTCACTGTTGCCTTGACTTGACTACTACTTTGACTACTACTGCTACTGCCCGTCACCCCTCCCAGGGTATTGGCCGCCAAAGGTAGATTTCCAGAGATTTCTGAACATAAGAAGATAAAGATTTATTTATCTCCCACTGGATATTCAGGTGTCCAATTGCTCACACACAAAATCAACTCAATAAATTAACAGTTTAAAGAGTATAAATGGGCAGATTTTCTGTAACTGTGTTTACTGCTGGAAGGTAGTGTGGAGATCAAGTCATGAATCTTTTGTGCTGACAAAAGCATTATAAAATCTCTTGGAAGTAGAAACAAAAGCTCTTCTAAAGCATTCTGTACTAAAGCACAATCCAAGAAGATGACTGCTTAATTTACTTTCTGATTAACCAAACTCCTGTGGAGAGGTTGTTGACTGTTGTTTTCAAATGTGGCGTTCCTTCTTCTCCGTACACCTTTCCGTCACAATTCCCAATGAGAGCGCGGTCCCACCAATCACCACGCCAGTCTTCTTCACCAGCTTGTCTATCCTCTTAGCATCCTTGTGCGTCATACTGCTCCCCCAACACATGTCAGTAAAAAAGAAGACCCTGGCAACACCAGTAGACCATGTCGACACACCGAAATGCATTTATTTGCTGCCATGTCATTGGCTGATCAGATATTTGCAGGTATGCCTAATAAAGAGGCTGGTGAGTACGTATCCCTGCTGTAGTATTATTTTTTCTTTATCCTTTTTGTGTGTAAAGTAAAAACAAGGGTGACTCTGTTGACTTTAAAACCACAACTTCTAATACTAACTTCAGTATTGTACAACCGTGCTCGGGGAACACAGAGCTCTTTGTACTGTAGGTGAGAGTAGCACACCTTCTAGCCAAATGTCAGGGGACGAAGAGCCCACAACAGATGGCACAGTCGTCATCCTCTCATTCTTACTGTCAGAAGAGAGGAAAGGAACAATTATAATGCAAGATGAGAACACAATCATATGATAATGCTATAATTTTAATTCTATTAGGAGAGACAAACACAAACAGGAGCCTGGCCCTTGGGAGGACTGCTGTTCTCTGCGGGCCTTTGGATGACTTGGCAGGGAGCTTTTTAATAGGTATCAGGTGGAAAATAAAACAAACAGGGAGCTGTAGCGAGTCCTTCCAGAACACAGTGACCTTTTGTGAAAATACAAAGGTCATCCTACTGCTGCTTTTAAGTAAGCCTGGCTATGTCACCAAACATGCTTTCTATTGATTTGTTAGCAGGTACATGGGACATAAGCAAAGCAAAAAAAATGTAATTAAGATACTACACAGCTTTTATAGACAGCTAAATATAAAAATACAGTGGTGCCCTTTCTTTGAGTATTTGTTCTGAAAATGATGTAGCTGTTAATAATAAGAAAATAGTAGCTGTAGTCTCAGCACTTTAATCCTCCTAGGTTTACAAAGCCGATCCGCAGTGAGGATCAGTTCCCTGAGGTGCAAAGGTTACCACTGACCTTCATCAGCTTTGCAGGTTTAAATCCCTGACAAGCTTATTCTCTTCAGCATCTTCTAAAGAATAAGAAGATTTAGTACATAAGGGTAGTCGTGAATTTTTTATTTAACTGGTAAGTTGTCGCAGCAGGACAATGCAGCCAAGCAGAAAGAGTCTGATCACAGATAAAACTGCATAATGATGACTAACCTCTTTATACAACACACTGCCATTATTCAAACTTTGATAACAGATTTATTTTTCCATAATATCGGTTCGGCAGGGTTTTAAATAGGTGATAATTAGAAAACTACGGTGGCCCTGAGAGGCCAAACCGACTGCAACTTCAGAAAACACCTGCAAAAAGAAAAACGCTGCAAAAGCACACAAAGCACAACGGAAATAGGAAAAAACACAACGGAAATAGGAAAAAACACAACGGAAAAAGGAAAAAACACAATGGAAATGTTTCTGGGGAGGCAATAACCCGATGGACCAGTTGCACGAACTAGAACATGCTAACAATTGCGCTGGGACTGGGAGACACTTCAAAGTAGAGGAGGAGAGGTAAATGTGTTGTAATTCAGATATCTGATTACAGATATCTGTGGTATTATAAATATCATGAGATTACAACACATTTACCTCGCCCCCACTTCTTTGAAGTGTCTCCCAGTCCCAGCGCAATTGTTAGCACATTTTGGTTCGTGCAACTGGTCCATCGGGTTATTGCCTCCCCAGAAACATTTCCGTTGTGTTTTTTCCTATTTCCATTGTCTTTTGTGTGCTTTTGCAGCATTTTTCTTTTTGCAGATGTTTTCTGAAGTTGCAGTCCGTTTGGCCTCTCGGGGCCACCGTAGAATACAGTTACTTTGTTGAAATAAATGGATTGCACGGCGGTCATTTCCTGTTTCATATGTTAGGCTATCCCCTCTCCAATTCTGGTGAAAAACGGGCGCCAGTTTAGCTTAGATGGATGAGCAGGCAACCATATGGCGCATGGCTGAGGGTGGCCGGTTTGAGTCTGACCTGTGGCCTTGTTTTTTTTTTTTTACAACTCAATTTCCCTCTGGGATTAATATAAAGTTTCTCTGATTCTGATTGCGGAAAACCCAAACAAAACATGAAATAAGAGGTGCTAATGTAATCGTTTTGTTAATGTTGGTCTGCATCAGTTACACAATGGACCCGGATCCAGTGCACGGGCGGAATGGGTTTCTTACTTGGAAATTCTGACACCACTTCACATTTAAAGAAGAAAGGGAGGTGAAATCTGACCGTGCAATGCAAAGTCTGTTTGCCAGCAACCGAGCTGCTCTCAGCGTCAAAAGACTCCAACCTGAAGAAACATCTGGAAGTAAGCTCTTTTTTTAAAACTATTGCTAGCCTGCTGCATCTACCTTGTTTTAGTTGTGGTAGCTTCCTGGGTTATGTGCCACTTCAGTATCTTCGATGTACTATTGCAATGTGATTTATTACCTCTATTACTGAAGGCTACTTGCCACCGAGCTAACGTCTTATCTTATGTTAACATCTTATGTAAGTATAGTACATATATAGTATAAGTATAACATATATGCTATACATATGTTAACATAAGTTAACATAATTGTGATGGGGAAAAAATTTAATCTTCTTTTACAAAAAATAAAATAGCATCAGTGATTGACAGCTTGGTTGTTAGAGTTGTGCGTTTTGTGTGATGTGTTGTGTTGTTCATTCTTTTGAAACCAGACTTCAGGGTTTAACTTATACACTGTCTTTGCCAGTGTTGGCTTGTTTACTTATACAGACTAATGAGGGAAGGGCTAACCACATAATGTGCCTGAGTAGTATGCTGCACTGCATAATGATACCAGGCTTTGTGCTTTTTCTGTAATCAGTTTCAAAAGGAGTAAGGCTTGTTTGTGACAGCTCTGCAGCATAAATCCTGGCCAGTGGAATAATTTACACAGAACTAAATACAAAAATATCACATAATGAAGTAGCAGTCGGACAGTTCAGACAGAAATCAGATGTCAATTCTCCTTCAAATGCAGTCTTTACACAAATTGCTACTGAAAATTCAATAAAAACCATTTTTTTTAAAACTGTCCTTCCCTTCATGACAAAATATCGCTGTTGTATTTTGACCTTAAATATATGACATTTAATGAGGTGTATGCTGTTGGGTGGTTGTAGGTTAGGAAGTGCCTAAAGCTGAGAGCAGCTCAGTGGGAATCAGTCACTCAGTTAGCCTGGCTTTACACGGAGAAGGTCATCAAGCTGAGAAGGGAATACATTAGGCCAAGCTTATTCAGAGCAGTTTCTATTCACAGACAGCGTCAAAGTCCCTTCGCATACTGCAGCAACTCAGCAGCCACATTTCGGCACAGTTTCCACACAGAGTTTTTATTTATTCAATGTACATTGTTACACATTTTGATAGTACCATGCAGGTAGGAAATAAAAATGCCTCTGGATGAAATATTATGTTCAGAATGAAAAGCTCAGGCTAGGTTTCCTTAAAACAGCCTTCCCCTCTAACATTAGCTTTAAGTCCACCCACACTAAGAATACAGGTGCTTTTAGGGAAACAGTCTAAAGCGGTACAGAAAGGGATGGTGAGGGGAAATATAAGTACAAAAACATATTCTAACACAAACACCAGCTAGACTTCATGAAATATGGGACATATATGGCAGGACAGAAACCATATCATTATTACTCTATTACTTAGTTATTGATACAGTAGTCAAATATTAAATAATAGCATTTATAATTATAGGGTAAGTAAAATTCACAGACATGTTATATGATTAACAGGCTATTGCATTCCACCACACCCCCAGCCCCATCACAACCCTTTGAGTTCCAACTGGTATGAATTTGTTTTACATGCAAATGTCACACCGTCGTCGCTGTGCCGTCACTTCCGCCCGCCGTCCCTGCACACAGTGACAGAGCAACGTGGTGCTCACTAGGACTTTTCATCACACTTCTTCTTCTTCTGGAACTTTCTGAACTGGGACTGGATGGTGACCGCTGCCTTTTCAGTCTCTGGGTCTTCCAAGTCGATGTCAAAGTCCTCTGGCACATCCGTTTTGGATGCATCTGGAAAGGAGAATGAAAAGGTATTTGAGCCTTTCATCAGTGTGGACAATGTTGGAGTTTATCCCATGGTCAAGTAAGGCCTCTGCTCTGAAAAGCAATTTTAGATTAGCGACCTTATGGAGAGAGGTCAAGCTGTATTTTTCCACTTATTGACGTCTCCACAGGGCCGTTGGCGGCTCGATACTGAGAATTTAAAAAGTTGTTTTTTTTAAGGCTGTTCACTCATCAGCATATCCAGATAACAAGGCAGTGCTTACTGTAGAGAACTGCTGTCTTGTAAGGCCGAAGAGCAGTTCTGTTATTTTGTATGACTTAGTAGTGATATAAGGTAAAAGTATCTTTCAACACTAGCACATCTGCTTTATATGAACAGCACTGTGTGGACACGAGCAAAGTTTAGGCTGACATTAGCAGTTCAGGCTTCACTTGGGCTGCAGGTGAACAGAGCGTTACCAAGGTGAAAAGGCATGCACACATGCTGATTTCCAAATCTGTGGTCTTTTCCGAGAACCAGAAGTAATAATGTGTAGACCACTAGTCTAGTGTGAACTTTGGCAGGACATTACAGCTGGCTTGATCTCATAATCTGCCAACATCAACTTATATAATAATGCTGTAACTAAGTACTCGGTAGTCACAGATCGGACCAGCTCTTTTGGCAAAGCTGAAAAGTGACTGAAAACATTTGCCAGTGTAGCTCTTACAGCCTTTTTTGGTATTTCCTAACACTCACATGCACAGATAATACGTAGCATACACTAACACACACACATAAACACATGGACTCTCAATATAGGTCAATATCAGTTTTGCTAGGAGCATTTGCTAGTTCTGAAATGTGATTTCAATCACTATTTTCTATTGATATTTATGTATTAAATTTCACAAATGCTACAAGTTCTCACCTACTAATACTTTCAGAGCTCTTCAGCGTAACTAATAGTGGAGCGGCTATTTCTGAGGTCAGAGTGCAAGAAATAAAATGATCACCAGTTCTTAATCCTATCTTGAGCTCAGCCAACACTGGCAAAAAGGCCATGACTGTAATCCCACTGAAAATGCATCATATATATATACACACCACCAGTTAAACGTTTGGGCACACCTTCTCATTCAATGGTTTTTCTTTATTTTTACTCCTTTCTACATTGTAGGTACATACTGAAGACATCAAACATATGAAGCAAGATATATAGAGCAATGAAAAAATTCACTCTAAATATGTCTTATGTAACTCTCAGAAGAAATCTTTTTGGGTAAAGAAACACAAGGACTGGACATCAGACCAGTGGAAATCTTGACCAGTGCTTTGGTCTGGTGAGTCCAAATTGAGTCCGAATTCCAAATCTGAGGCCATGGTCCTCAGCTGGAAAAGGGTGGAGTGCCCACTCCGGGTCAGGGACGAGTTCTTGCCCCAAGTGGAGGAGTTTCTCGGGGTCTTGTTCACGAGTGACGGGAGAAGTGAGCGGGAGATTGACAGAAAGATTGGTGCTGCGGCTGCAATGATGCGGACCCTGTACCAGTCCGAAGAGAGAGCTGAGTGTAAAAGCGAAGCTCTCAATTTAGCGGCCAATCCCTACCCTCACATATGGCCACGAGCTGTGGGTAGTGACCAAAAGAACGCGATCGCGGATACAAGTGGCAGAAATTCAGAAGGCTTCTTCAGAAGGATGGCTGGCCTCACTCTTAGAGATAGGGTGAGAAGTTCGGCCATCCGGGAGGGGCTCAGAGTAGAGCCGCTGCTCCTTCACGTCGAAAGGAGCCAGGTGAGGTGGTTCGGGCATCTGATAAGGATGCCTCCTGGGCGCCTCCTGGGTGAGGTGTTCCGGGCATGTCCCACCGGGAGGAGGCCCCGGGGCAGACCCAGGACACGCTGGAGAGATTATATCTCTCAGCTGGCCTGGGAACGCCTTGGTGTTCCCCGGACAGGCTGGAGGAGGTGGCTGGGGAGAGGGAGGTCTGGGCTTCTCTGCTTG
>VURO01005988.1:6079-18453 GCA_015108175.1 Pelvicachromis taeniatus
CTTTTTCTCTCCCCTTTTTTTTTTCTTTTTTTTTCTCTCTTTTCTCTTTTTTTTTTTTTTCATTCTTTTTTTTTTTTTTTTTTTTTTATTTTTTTTTTTTTTTTTTTTTTTTTTTTTTTACACAATTGCACGCATCAATAATTGTGCTATCTTTTATAAATGGGCTCATACTTATATCCAGTGCAGAGAGAGAGAGCATGTAGACAGATGCGTGCAGAGATGTGCATAATCTATGTGTCAAAATAACTGTGCTCCCACAACACGGCTCAAGACCGTGAAGATGGAGAATGGCAAATCTGGATATAGCCGACATGGCTCTCACTATTGAGGGAAATCACTCCCTGTCTTTGAGAAGTGTCTCTAATATGGTGAATATAGATGATATCGTTATGAATTCATGGGATATGAAATAATGATACAGATAACACTCAAAGTTAAGGCAATAACTTGTGCTTAGTGAGACAGCAAAGGGGTTCAGAGTGAGTTAGTGCTTACTCTCGTGGGTCAAATAAGAGCTCAGAGAGTTGAAAGCGGTCACCTTGAAAGCAGGGAAGACAAACTTGAATGCTAGCATGTTTGTTTATCATGTTTCGTGTTTTCCTAATGACCGTTGGGCTCTACCCACTTAAATCTGGCACATTTGGCCACCAAAGTGTTATCTATATCGTACCTTGAACGAACCGATGGTGATCGTTTTGTCTTTGTCATTTTGTAAATTGGATGGAGATTTGCTTCAGCTGCGTTTTTGGTTAATGAAACATTTAACCCAAGATTCATTTGAGTGCAAAGGTCGCTGGATCACTCTCTGCTGGTTGCGGAGAGAGTACTAATAAAGTTGAGCATCTCTTATGCTCACACTTGCACGCATGCACACAGGCAGGCACTCGAAAAGGTTAAGCATGACTGATTAGATTAGGAATTATAGGCTAATTAATGTGTATCTTGGGAGACATGTACAGCATGCTTATTAAAAGACACAGCTGCAGCTGAGCGGGGAACATGACAAAAATGTGAGTGATTTCAATTCCACGTGTTAAATTATTTCAAACCGTAAACTATGGCTTTATCCCATCCTATCTTATTCCACTCGGTGAAATAAGAGACACTGAAGATGAAACCTCTGCTTGCGTGTACCATACAGCCATAAATTATTTAAGGTTGGGACCTGCTGTTGCAAATTACCTTTGCAAAACTCTTGACTAAAAATCGATTTTAGTCAAAGGGAAAATTCGTATAGTTCATAATATATTTGAAATGCCACAGCTTCCAGTGCAGAGCCTAAATTCAGCTCAAATCAGCCCATTCAAATCAACGTAAGAGGGAAAATTGCCAATGAAATAAGTATCATTAAAGTCAATTGTGGCGAGACAAGTGCCGCTATAGTAGGCCACTTCACACAATGGGTAGAGTCTGTGTATTGCACCGTTCTGTTCGGCTTGAGGCTTAATACAATGAAACAACAAGCCACTCTATGCAAACTTCTAAATGTTAGTGTTTATGTGTATGACAACTTTGTTTGGGGTTTTGTTTTGGATGGACAACACCAAATTTCTGATGTGACCTCCGCTAGACTCTCTGGAGGCTATCGACCAGTTAGTTCCATTTGTTTTCCAGGCATTTCAGACGTTGTCCATTTCTATCACATTACTTTGACAGAAATTGAATTTCCTCTGATGCATTTTTATGTATCCTAAGTGCTATTCTGTTCTCCCTGGGAGTATAGCGTTTCCAGTGGTATGATGATGCAAAAACACTTTAACTGAAAAAAAAAGGGAAACATATTTTATTTTAATGTATGCACTGAAAGGAAAGCACAATTTGAAATTCTTACAAGAGATCACGAGGACACATAGAGGACAAACTATATCAGTGTTCGGATGCCATGCTGCGCTTTCTGTCTTGTTAGCTTCCAAAAGATTGCCATCTTTCTAACAGTAATGGCAGCAAACGGTGGGGACATGCACCTATTCCCATCAAGAAGGCACAAACAAATAGCATGAGTGTGCAGTTTTTCCAAGCTCTTATTTCTTTCTGTCTTTTACAGTTCAGGAGTTTTACAGGGAACGACATCAACAGAGATTTTCTATTTTGTGGATAAAGTGGCTGGTTGCTGGTTCAATTTCAGCAATTTGCCACAGAGTTGCAAAGAGTGGCAAATCTAGCCCATCTCGTTAAACACACCATGGGTCCCATATGGGATATTGACAGGGACCTCCGCTCTGCCCAGCTCAGAGAAGGTCTTGGCATCCAGAACGAGCAGGAAAGTACTTTTCTCCTGGAAACAGATACAGAGGAGGAAGATTATGTTATTGGAAGGGGGGAAAAAAAGGTCACAGATCTCCCTTCTCGCTATAATGATACTGAGAGCACCAAAGCATTTGTCTTCTTTCATGCATAGTAAAAAAATATATATATATGTCTGCTCAGGTTGCAATGAAAGTATAACAAAGTCTGTTTGCTATTATCTATACTTTTTCTTCTATAAATTTCACTGTGTACACCAGATTTCTGTTTATATTATTCACTAGTTTTGTGTTTGTGTGTGTGTGTGTGTGCGCGCGCGCGCGTGTGTGCGTGTGTGTGTTTTTCCAATTCAGTTTAGTTCCAGTTAGTTTCCACAATGGGTTTTTCAATTTAGCTTTTATTGTTTAAAAGTGTTTAGTGTTGTATTGCCACAGGCAAGATTAAAGACACTCAGAGTACGCATTATAATATAAGACACTCTGTGAAGTTAAATGACTCGCAGTCATATAGACGTCACCGTGTGGACTCAGGTAGCACATTTTGGTGTTATTGTGGCTACTTTTGTGTGGGCCATGTGTGTCCTAAAATATTATAAAGCACATGACATCTAGCCCCAGACTCACCCTGGTTGGGTCAGTCAGGCTTGCTAGAAAATACCAATGACCATATCCAGGTCGCATACAATTGTCTGCTCATTTTTATTATGCTGATAAACTAATTGTAGCCTTATTTTGTCTGCAACAGTGTCGCACAGATACCATAAAAGGCGAATATCTCTCTGAGGTAAATTGTTTTACTTCTCTGGGTGTGATGATGACAGACAAGACAACTCCATCATCTTCCTCAGTAGCTTTAGGCGAAGCAACAAAGACAGGCTCAGACGGGTACAAGCCGGGATAACGCCACGCCTAGATGGGGAAGATCACATAAACATACCCCTGACTCTCAACTTTCTCATGTTAGAAAACCAACTCACACAACCCACTGCTGCCCTCGCTATGATAAAGAAACAGAAGTAGAAATAGCTTTGATGTGGTAATACCCGGCTCAGTTAACAATGAGGCTTCTCTAAGTGTACTCTTTGACTGATAGAGAACCTTAAGCTCCTTGGTGTGGACATCCATCTTGAGCAGGGAGTCACTGAAAACATGTCCAAAGCCACAGGAGTAGAAGTAGCGGTAAGGCCTGCCATTGAACTGGTGATAATTGATCTGAGGGAACTCAAGGCCACCGAACTGCAGCAGCTCATCATTGTGGAGCTCCTCGTGGGTCATGTAAACCTGCAGGATGAGGAATTTGCTCAGATCAGCGCAACACGTAAGCCAAAAATTCAGACATAGTGACAGACGTGATTTCCCTGGTCCTGCAAATCAGTACAGGATTGTTCTCTCTGACGGGGAAAGGAATGGATTCCTGCAAAAGGACCAGAGCATCCATTAATTAACAATAAATTAATTTCTCTTCATTTTACTTTAGAAATAAATGTAACTTCACGTGCAATGAGGAAGCAATATTTTTCTCAGTTGTCTTTTATCTTTTTTTCTGTGACTCTGGTCGCAGCAGCACGTTCACAGATGTTTTTCAGTTGCTGCATGCACTCTCAGAACAACAACGGAGGACAGTGTCACACAGGTAGTCATGACAACTAAAAGATCACATTTTTCTTTCAGCTTTATTCTGCTGTTAGAAAACGGTGGAGGGCGAGTATGTGTGAGGATACATAAGCCGTTAAACTCTAATTATTCACTTGAATAGTGGACACATCGTTTTTATCTGCTGTAACTCATGAAATTACTTTCTTGCCGAAAGTAACTTTCATCACGCTGGATAATTGCAGAGAATGTGTGGGAGTAAATTGGTTGTATTCATCATGATTATAGGCCTCCGTCTTCACCTGTTCCCAGTACAACCAGCAATGTACTGTTAAAAATATTACTACTAAATGCTGAAAATGTATTGCAGCGTGCACGCTATTGGCTCCTACCTCTCCAGGAGTTGTCATCCTCGCAGTGGCTTTACAGTTATGCAAAGTGATAAGATTTTCATCTACAGGAGTTTGTTCATCCACGGTCAGAGGTAGGACATATCTTCTTGGAAGGTTTCTGCACAATGAGTTATAAAACTGCCAAAGGAAATCAGAGAGATATGAAAAAAAAAACGACCCAACTATCTGTGTTTGAATAAAAGGTGCGGCGCAACAATCACAGCCAAACAGATACAAAGTACTGTCACAAAACCCTGTTCCTATGTTTTGATGAAAGTAATACACTCCACCACATTTGAAATCACAGATATTTCCAAAGCCCATTTCTTTGGAAACTGACAAGTAAGAAGAAGAGGAAGAAAAAAAAGAAAAAGAAAACATCGGAGGCAATTGAACAGTCTATGCCTAAGAAACAGACAAATCCTCCACAAATCCTCGCTGATTCATATTTTAGGTTTCAGGGTGGATGAGGGTAATGTTATGAATGCAAAACAAAATTCTAGCTGAACAATGACGGATACAAAAACACCATTATGTGGAATTGACTTGTGTTGCTGTTTTTGTAAAAGCCAGCATTTCAATCTGAGCTGTTCACTGATAACAAACTAACAAACGGAAGGCATTTACCTCGTCTATTTTCTCTCCTGAATTTCTTCGGAGGTTCTCCAGCGTGAACTCCCCAATGAGCTCGCCATCGTCACCACAGCACATGTCCATAACCAAGAACCCACTGTCCTCAAAAGCGTTGATTTGATGGAGCGTAAACATGGGTCCTGTATAGTACTTCAGTTCACTCTTCTGTCAGACCAGAAACATCAACCAGTGAGAACGTACAATATCAAGAAAATAAGACAGAGTTTAAAAAAAAAAAAAAGACAAAGGAGGTATTGTGCTGTTTTTCACAATTGAAGACGAGCTCCCTGCTTGGCACGAATGTTATTGAGTTGCACCTTATCATTTTGAAAGTTTGTTATTATATGCTTAATGGGTATGCTGTGTAATGAGATGAAAAAATTGAGAGCAACAACACATGAGGAAAGGCTACACCATCAGAGTGTAGTTTCATCAAAATAAATATGAAAAAAATGTAATAGTGCATGAAGAGATCAGCTTACAGCTTTCCTTTTTTTTTTTAACTGTTCCGAGTCCTCGGCAGCTGGTTGTGATTGTGTTTCCTGTTTTACCCTGGATAGTATACAGTAAATATGTGTTATAATATATGTCACCTTTCCGGTGTGTCTGTTGACCAGATGGAAGATTGTTGCATGCTGAGGTTCCCAGGTCATGACTTTGCTAAAGCTTTTCCCCTGTATTTTGTACAGCATGAACTTCAGAAGGTCTATCTTGATTGGCTGCTCAACAAACACAATATAGTTCTCCGACATGACTAGAGAGGGGGGGCACACACAGTAAGAAGTGGCTGCATTAAAAGACACATAAAAGATATATCTTGGTGTACTGCAGACATGCCGTGTGCACAGTGCAACAATGAATTCCCTTGTTTTGTTTTGGGGAAACTAAGACTATAACTCTCAACATTATTTCAGCAGTTATTTACAGATTGGTGACAAATTACAGGAAAAAGTAGCAAAACTTATATTGGTAACTTCAATGCACCTTGGCGTGGGTTCTTCCACTGGTGTGGTGCTCTACTGGAGTGACAGGATACAATTCTTTTAATGGGCAACATCACAATAATTTTGTCAAAAATCCTGACAAAATGGTATTCACATAATTTTAATGTGTTTCTGGAAAAGACTATTGCCATCTGTTACTGTTTCTTTGTATACCTTTATCTGTAAAGATCACTAAAAATAACTAATTTTAGATTTGACATGACCTTTCACTCTAAGAAGACAAGTGGACCCACACCATGCCAGGAAACGCCCCCACGGTATAACAGAGCCACCAGATTTCTAGCAATAGGTATCAATGGGTCATGTTTTCCCTTTAGTTTTTCAACCATCAGTATGTAACTGCATGTAACCAGAATATTAGGTTCAAGTCTAACATCAAGACATTTGTTTTTGCACATAAACACTAAACATGACCATTCAGCTGCTCTACCAAGTAGTACGCAACCTGGATTGCTGAACAATACCGCACTTGTGGGATTTCTTGGTGCCTGAAAGTCTGGCAGCACATGGGTGGGCTGCCAGTAACATACACATAGATATAATCAGGGAACTGAAGCAATATAAAAGCCAAGTGGGGCAAGACTGGGTTAGATCAACCAAAAAGAGAGGCTTTAATTCCTAAGATTCAGCTTAAGTTCAATTATCAGTAGCTTGTTTATCAACTGTTTGCTTCAGCTGATTGGTAACATCTCATCATGGTCTGTGTAGTCATATTAACCCAACTCGTGTGCTGTTCACGCAGTCATTAGCCCGCTAAAGCTTCCTCCACAACAACAACCTTCATAGTACGTGCAAAGCTTTTTATGATATTGACTTTACTCACACCCACTGTTTGTTTATGAGTGGAGTTTGCTCTCCCAGCAGATCCTACCTCTCATCACAGTTTTCACCAAATATAGTTTTCCATAAATAGTCAACAGTATAGTTATAGATGTTTTACAGATATCTACACTCACAGCCACATAGTTAGGTTGACCTGTTCAACTGCTTGTTAACTTATCAGCCAATATAAGGCAGCAAAACATTCAGGCATTTAGTTCAAACCAAGCATCAGAAAGATGATTTACGTGACTTTGAATGTGACATGGTCGGGCTGGCCTGATTGTTTCAGAAACTTCTCATCTGCTGGGACTTTCCCACACAAGCCTCTCAAGATAATTTCTAGAGAGTGGCGCTTATCTGGGGAAAATGTCAGAGGTCAGAGGAGAATGACCAGACTGCTTCCAGCTCATAAGAGCTGGATATTATGCATATCAGTTAGGAACAGAATAATGAGGCTACAATTTGCACAGGGTCACCAAAATTGGACAAAGGTCTCATTATCTGCTGCAACATTTGGACCATAGGTTCAGAGTTGAGCGCAACAGTGTGAAACCATGGCTCCATCTTGTCTGTATCAATGGTTCAGGCTGATGTCAGTGATGTGGAATATTTTCAAGACACACTTTGGGCCCCTAACTAACAACTGAGCATTGTTAAAACACCACAGCCTGCCTGACATATTGTTGCTGATCAAATGTACCCATCTTCTGATGAGTGCTTTCACAAAGCTCAGTCCTCTCAACCAGGTCAGTGTCCTCAAATGAAACCCACAGTCACCAGATCTCAATCCGGTAGAGCACCTTTGGGATGTGGAAGAACGGGAGATTCACATCATGGATGTGCACCTGACAAATCTGCAGTAACTGTATCATGCTGTCATGTCAATATGGAGAAAAATCTTTAAGGTGATGATGTTTCTTTCCAGCATTTTGTTGAATCTATGCAATGAAGAATTAAGACAGTTCTGGAGGCAAACAAGGGTCCAGCCTGACTCTAGTTAGGTGTAAGTAAGAGGCCGGTGTGTGAAGACAAGCAGAAACTGAACAACATTTGGACAACAAACATTGAAACATTAACATGCAAATTATATCTATCTTGTTAGCAGTCCTGTGAGATTAAAGCCGTGGAAGAAACTACAGTAAATACTTAGCTGCAAAAAGTGTGAAACCTAGAGGTAGAATTCAAAAGAGGAGGAGAGATACAGAGAGCTGAAAGGAAAGACAAAGGAAGTGTGAATGACAAAAAGGAGGGCGAGACTGGAATTAAAATCTGTGATTAATAAGAGTATTAAAAAGTTTCACTGCAGTAGATCCACAAAGCCAGTGCTGGAAAAAAAGCAAAAACTCTCCCAGAATTCATTAATTTGACTTCAGTTTACATCCAGCATGCAGACAACTTTAAAAAGTGAGGTGGGGGAACCTCTTTGTTATGCTGTAGTGTGTCTCTCACCAAAGCTGTGGAAATAGGAAGGCTTCCTGGGATCAGCTGCAGGGATGGAGCAGATCACTTTGGCTCCACTCAGGTCGGCTGAGTCCTCCGTTGTTGCCTTCTCCTCAGGAGGAGGCACACGGATGATGTTGTAGAAAAATCCTAGAGAATGTCCAAAATCACTTTTTGTTATTAGGCTGACTTTATTTCAAAGCATAAACTCACAAAGATACATACAGACACACCGGCAGACTATAAAGATCTTGAGGTTTATCTTTAGCAGACATACAGACAATTTACAAGCAAAAACCACTCCAAATGCCACCCCTATTTCATCTATCACCTTCATCATCAAAAAAACAGCAAAAAAAATAAAAATTGAATGTGAGGATTACAGATGAACTGGAATCAACAACCTTGAAGTCTTCTTTGAGGATCAGTGGCAGTTCCCGAGCATGGCAGATCCATACAGTACAAGAGTGTAACTGGTAGGCTTCGGCAGACAAGTGACACATGATTAAGTGATATGGAAGGGAAGGGGAAACCGATGTGATTGTTCCAATCAGCAACGAAATACCAAAAAACAAATTCCAGGGAAGTGATGACTTGATAAAACGGTTGAACTGTGGGACAGTAAGAAAACTGTATGATGAAGTATGCTGAGATTTACAAAACTGGAGATACTTCTGAGCAATTAGTGCAGTAACTTTAACAAACTACTGCCTTTATTTAACAATAGGACAGTGCAACTCTCCTTAACTGAGAAAGTAAGTGCAGTGGTGAATGTCTGTTACACAGAGACAGTGGCCTGGATCGAATGGATTGACGTGCATGTGCCAGGTGGTTGTGAGGATATTTTGAACTAAGTGTGATGAAGATGAAGAGGACATCAAAAGTTAATTTGAGACAGTGAGCACTTGAAAAGGGCTTTTGACGCTGAGGTAATGATGCAGATAATGATGATGCAGCTCAGATAAACTTTACAGTACTCATTTAACTAACAGGAGCAGACTGGCATGGAAAAAGAAGAAACATGTCGAAAACTGGAAAAAGTAGGTTGAAAATGGAAATGAGAAGATGTTCTGAATGTAGCCTTTTTAGACAAAGAATAAAGGAGGGAGCTGCTTTGACCCTTCATCATTATATTACCATCATAGAAGGAGTGAGAATGGATCTCTTTCCATCCATGCCCCTATAGAACGACTGCATTACTGCTGAGTAGATTGTAAAAAGTCGAGCTGATACTGATTTTGATTGAAGGTAGAAGGCTATATAGCATGGAACCACTTTCTGCCATAACACCCAGCAAAACCAGCAAAACCAGCAGCATCTGTGTGAAGTCAAATGTTGCTGTTTGTGGGACAGTTGATCCCAAAAAGAAAATGCTATTTAATGCTGACATAGGGGCGTTGCCAGAGTCACACAAGCTGTCAAGGGTGATTGTTACAAGAAGCAAGGGTGGGGATGATGCAAGTGAAAGCAAGTGAAAAATGAATGAGTGGCCCCGAGGAACTATGCACGTGGTGAAATCAAAGTGACTCCCTAAAGGGCAGCGGTTGATGTTTGCTGCAGGAAGGGGTAAGAAGAAAATATTTGGAGGAGGAGACTGAAACGATTGAGTACTTTGATGGCAGGAACCCTGAAACCATGGTGCAAAGTATTGCACTGACAAACTCAGAAGATGAAAGTTGGCGAGAAAGTGGACCAGATATGGCATTTTTGTGGTCGTCGGTAGGGCTTTACAAGGCTTCGTGAAGTTGTCACCTGAGATTATCCTATTAATACCTGGTACATAGCACCCACAGGGAGCTTACAAACAGGAGGTGATGGTGGGACAACTGTTGGAAGCAAATAAACGTGTGCGTGTGTGTGCGGCAAGTAGAAGGATATAGACCCATTACAGGAATGTGACTTTTGAGGTGTGAATTCTTATCACAGCTGAACATGGTGAACAACTGAGAAGTAAAGAGCAAAGACAGGTTACCGCTTCTGCTGTATGAGTTGCCCATGTTGTACGTGGCACCATCGCGGTCATAGTGAGGATGAGCTGAAGCTGAGTTGACGGCGATATACTGACTCCAGTCCACCTTATAAAAAATTAAAATACACACCATTCTGATCATTGACCTCGCTATAGAAAAGCTGGAACATGTTAGTCACTCATCATATGCAGTCAAACAACACGAACATTTCTCACTGACTCACTTTCTCTTTTGTCTCCAGGCTTTGTGGATTTACTCTCCTCATGTAGTTGGTCTCTGTACTCACGTAATAGTCCCCCTTGTACTTGACAAAGTTCACGTTGGCATTATCTGTTGGCTCTGGGAGACAGAACATATCAAATGTAGCTATTTAGCAGAGCACTTTATGCCATCCTTTTGATCCCCATTCCCTCACAGCATACACATGAGGAAAATCAAACTCGCAAATATTGACTTGTGCTCTTTTTACCTCAATAAAAAACACAATGTAATGTCCCAGCTTTCATTTGTCTGCAAAAGCATTTTGCTGTGGAGTCAAGAACCTAGGCACTGAAGAAAGAATATCCATATATACTTTTCTTCTCACTTTTTTTGTTTGATTTTTACTTTGCACTGGTAACCTGATATAGTAAATGGTTTAACATTGTATTCGGCAGCGCTAGTGCTACACCATGCTGCAGAGAAGCAGAGCACACATGGGAAAATGCAATATGTAAAGAAGATGCACGTACTCGGAGTTTGAAAGCGTGACAAGAAGCGTGCAAAGATGTTCTTGCAGGGATCAGGCATGGCTAATGTCCCAAACTCTGAAACCACGATGCGGTTCTTCTCTGAGTTTTCGACAAATGAGTCACTTCTAAGGAAGCGGCTGCTGTAAGTGACATTACCCTCACGGATGTGGAACCTGTGCATCATGGCCATGCCATCAAACCAGTGGGTGTATCTGAGAGAGAAAAAGAGAATTCATTTCCTGGTAGGATATTCATGTAAGACAAAGTAGAGGGGATGTTGAGAGAATTATGAGATAGTAGAGAGTGTTAAAAAAGGATTATTTGAGAAATTGGTGTCTTATTGAACAGACACTGAGAGGGAAAACCATCATTTCTATCTACAGTACAGGGATGTGTTTAGAAAGCTACCATGGTAATACATGTGTGTACCTGTCTGTCCCAAATTCAAATTTCCCAGGACCATTTCTCAGAAAGCTCCCATTAATCCAAGGTGGAATTGTTCCCTTTATGGTGGTAGGGATAGGGTCGGGGGTTTCCTCTGCAGAACGGACCAGAGGTGCCAAGCACTCGAGTCCACTGGCCTGCGGACATCGCTGCCTACTGGATACTGAGAGAGGAGAGAAGAAGCACTGAAAGGCTGGATTTTGGTAAAACACACTATATTATACACTGTATTCTGTATTACTGGTCATATATACATAGGTGTTCACTGGTGGGTAACATGTTGCTGCTGACTAGCACTTCTCAAATAAATCTGAAGGAGAAAGTGAGGTTAGATCCTAGACATAAACCATGTGATGACATTAACTGGGGGCCTTGGATGTGACTAATTAGCAAACCTTTATTTATTGTGAGATAATTGTGTAAACAACTCGATTTTGTATGTCCTTTGTTGGCTCTTCGGATGTTTGGTTATCCTCAAATCAAACATTTAAACTCTGTATGTGATGGGAAGGGGTTTTGTGAAACATTCATTATCTGTGATAGGCGATAGTTTGTGCTTTAACAGCTCCCGCTAGTATGAAAACATGGCTCTCCGGGGTCATGCACTAAAAATGACACCTGCACTGCCTGTCTTATCTGTTATTCAATAACCCATTCCTGTTCACTACCTCATATCTCACCTCATAATGTGAACTGTAAAATATATATGAGAGTGACGTGATTAGCAAAAGCAAAACACTCAGGGTTCAGCGCGGGGCACCATGCTGAGCTTAGCGTACAATATCACAGTTTTCCTGACCACGTTATTGCGACAAATCAGCAGAGCGAGAATTTCACTCATTGCTGTCACACGAATACAACAGGCAATAAAAATGGGAATGTGTGATGGGAGATATAACCACAGTAGGCTTTAACAATCTCTTACTATGTTGATTTGGGTGGGTTTCGAATGTGATTACAACAGCATTGCAAATGACGCCTAAATGTGTGTCTGTCATTTTTAGGAGGCTATTTTCTGAGCTTCCTACTGCTACATTCAAAATTAAGTTTCTTGAAAACAAAACAGCAGCACTGGCAAAGCCCAGGACTGTTGTTGATAATA
>VURO01005996.1:0-17656 GCA_015108175.1 Pelvicachromis taeniatus
CAGACATCACCGATACTGCCCAGCTTGCAATGTATATTTGTGGTGTTGATGACAGTTTTGAAGTGATGGAGGAGTTGCTCACAGTATCTCCAATGCATGGCCAGACCACCGCTCAGGAGATATTTCAGCAGCTCTGTGATGCCATTGAGAATGTCGGCTTGCCATGGAAGAAGTTGGTTGGGATCACAACTGATGGAGCCCCATCAATGACAGGAAGGAAAAATGGACTGGTGGCACTTGTTCAAAAAAAACTGAAAGAGGAGGGTGTGGAGGAGGCCATTGCTCTGCACTGCATTATCCACCAGCAGGTCCTTTGCAGCAGGTGCCTGAAGTTTGAAAATGTGATGTCTATTGTTGTGAAATGCATCAACCAAATCAGATCCAGGGGCTTAAAGCACCGACAATTCCGTGATTTTTTTAGAGGAAATAGAGTCAGAATATGGGGATGTGCTCTACTTCACCGAGGTACGCTGGTTCAGCAGGGGAAACGTATTGAAGAGGTTTTTTGAGTTGAAAGCAGAAGTGAAAGCCTTCATGGAGAAGCATGGAGTGGCTGTTCCTGTGCTAAGTGATCCCAAATGGCTCATGGACTTGGTTTTTCTTGTTGACATCACACATGAGCTTAATTTACTGAACAAAAAGTTACAAGGCCAGGGGCAACTTGTCAGTACTGCCTATGACAGCGTGAGAGCATTCTCCTCAAAACTTGTGTTATGGAAAACCCAGCTCTCTCAGACAAACCTTTGCCATTTCCCAGCATGCAAGGCACTTGTGGATGTAGGCGCAACATTCAGTGCAGAGAAGTATGTTGGTGTAATTTTGAGGCTACAGGAGGAATTTGATCACAGATTTGCAGACTTCAAGACTCACAGAGCCACATTTCAAATTTTTGCAGATCCCTTCTCCTTTGATGTGCAAGATGCCCCTTCTGTGCTTCAAATGGAGCTTATTGAGCTGCAGTGCAACTCTCAACTTAAAGCAAAGTTCAGGGAGGTGAATGGAAAAGCAGATGAGCTTGGCCAATTTTTCAGAGAGTTGACCCCTGGCTTTCCTGAACTTGTGTTCAAGCGCACCACTTGTGTGAACACTTGTGTGAAAAGCTCTTCTCCACTTTAATCTTCAATAAGTCCAAGTACAGGTCCAGACTTACTGATGATCACCTTCAAGCCATACTGAGGGTCTCCACTGCTTCCTCCATCAGGCCAAATGTGGCTCAGCTATGCGAGAGGAAACGCTGCCAAGTCTCTAGCAGCAAGAAGTAGGCTAGAGAAGGCTAAAGAACTGTTAATACAGACAATTGAATCTGAATACCGCACATATAGAAGTCTGAACAAACCAAATAGTCGCTGAGAAATCAAATAATTTTATTTATTACTGATTAATTTTGTTATTCATTCCTATTTTGGTAATAAATGTTTTCATCTTATTTTGTGTTAAAAAATGAAGAGATTTGAGAAGATTAAACATTTATTAACAATGCTTTTTTGTGGAAAACCTGATGCGGTCCAGACTCACCCAGACTCTGCCTCCAGCAGCTCCCAGCTAAATTGAGTTTGAGACCCCTGCTTTAGAATGAGCGTACCTAATGATTCAGGTTGCTGCTATCATGGTCATGTGCCTTACATCTGAGACAGATTTGCATGAATTGGGAATTTTAATAATGGTGGTATGGATAGAATATAGATTTGGTCAACATAAACATTCTTACCTGGTAAAGGGTTGGAATTGTCTCGTGCCTTTTAAGTTGCATAAAAGCGCATTCATGTATCTAACAGAGCTTAAGCAGCCATGTGCGCTTACTTGTCTATGCTCTGTTTGGCCTCCTCAATGACTGTTTTGATGTCAGGTGTGATGTTAAAGTGTAGTTTCTGAGGCATGGGCAAAAGTGCCACAGGAGACTCCATCATCTGTGGTTTCTTCCTGTCTCCACACATTAAAAAAAAATGAGTAGAATAGAACATCACATCTAGTGACAGACAAAGTGACAATCATTCTGAGGCATGTTAGAAAATAGCTTAATGATGTTTAGAATTACATAATTATATTTGCAAAAACAACAGAAATTAAAATTTATGAAGAAAATTTCCCATGTACCTGAGGTGTGGTTCTTTCGAGGATGTGAACTTACATGGAAGACGTGATATAATCCGATAGAGCCATACATGGTGTGCCATCAATAATAGCATGCAACATGTTAAACCCACATGTCCCATCTTCACCAACAATAAACTGAAAGAAAGACACACAAATTAAGTACTAGCATTACTTTCAACTTTGAGTCAGTTTCTTTATGTGCAGTTTTGTTACTGAGCTTATATGATAGGGAAGGTTTTTTAGTAAATTGGGCCATCAATAAACGCTTTTATAGTGCTAGTTTAAAATGCTGCTGCTGCAGCTGCTGTAGTAACCCTTTCTACTATTCTCACACTGAGGCAGACTGTTCTCACTTTTCTGTTTGCATTATTAGAACTACTCTTAACTTTCATCTGATCTCTATGCAAGGTAAAATGACTGACTGATACATCAGTGGTTTGGTTTTCCAATTCTCACCTGCAGCGATTTGTCAAACCAGCGGTTAGCACTGTTCCACTTGCTGCCCCCTCCATGCAAAACCTGGAGTGGTTCAGACCCGCTATACTTCTCATACATGCGAGGCATGGCTTTGTCCAAACACAGCACACAGATGCTCCTTTCAATGGCTGAAATTATTTTTTTGTTGGAGTGATCTGAACAAAATAAGCACCAAAAAAAAACAACAACCAAAAAAAACCACACACACACACACACACACACACACACACACACACACACACACACACACACACACACACACACACACACACACACACACACACACACACACACACACACACACACACGCTGTTAAAATAAATGTAATAGATCTAATTTACATCTGCTCATGAAATCCTTTCACAATTGTTTAAATGAATTGAAATTTAAAGCTTTATTGTCATTATACACAGTATAACGAGATTTAAAACTGCTCCATAAAAATGCGCATGTACCTAGCACATTATAAAAAACTACAAATAATATAAAATACAAATACAAATAAATATAAATATAAATACGCAGCACTGGGTGACACAGACAGCCAGAGAATGATGACATGGACAGGTAGAGCTGCTGTAAGCCACTGCGTCTGCGCGTGGCGCCATTTTTCTGATAGTGAAACATTAACATTCTGTAAAACCTAAAATGTAATATTCTGCAATTCTAATCTGAAGAATAGCTGTTCGAGCCATTCTACATTCCAACCCCAAATTGTTTTCCAATGCATCCATGGGAGAGTATTAGTGCATGTGAATGTGTGTGCACATGCGTCAACCAGCATGCAGCTTGTTTCAGTTGCTCCTGCTTCTTTTTGCTTTAGCTTTTTTCTTACTTATTTCTTTGTTTTTCTTTGTCCTTTTCTTAGTACTTGGAGTGTTTGTCTAGCTTTCTTTTAAAACATGTGGACTGAGAGACTTTTTGTTCTGCTTGTTGCCACAAACAGTTACTTTTATTGAGGAATGGCACCGCGGTGTCAGGGACGCATACAGTTCATCCTCCCTCCCCCCACTCGGTAGGTCAGATTATAACCAGAGTCACCTCACACCCCACTATGTGCCTATTGTGGGGAGGGAGCCTGTGACCACTACAAGTATTAGGAGGTGGTCAGAGAAGGCCTTAGCAGAACTACAGGGCTGTTTTGAATTCACAGACTGGAAGACACTCTGCGTCCTCAATAGACTTACTGATTGTAAGTCTATTGAGGACATCAATAGACTTACAATCAGTAAGTCTATTGATGTCCTCACCCTGACATCAAGTCTATTGATGTCAGGGTGAGGACATCAATAGACTTACTGATTGTAACACTGACTACATAACTTTCTGCATGATTACATTGTCCCAACTCATACTGTCCATTGTTACCCAAATATGCTGTGGGTGACTAAGGACATCAAAGCACTCCTGAAGTACAAGAGGCCCTTCAGAGTGTGCAAAAAGGAGGTGAGAATGGTTCAGGTCTCATTGAAGGACAAGATCAGAGAGGCTAAGGATATTTACAGTAGAAGGCTGGAGTGAAAACTCCAGCAGAACAGCATGAGAGAGGTGTGGAGTGACATGAAGAAAATCACTGGATTCAGGCCATCCAGCAGCAAGGACGGTGAGGACGGAGCTAATGAGTTAAATGTGTTTTTCAACAGATTTGACACTGCAGTAAATGCTCACACCCTCCAGCCTTACCTGTTGTCAGCCTGAAATCTACAGCCACACCACTCTCTCACTCCCACCCTCTCCACATTGCACAGTTGCTTCCTGTAAAAGTCCTAACACCCCTCCCCCACCTATGGACTCCAAAAATACTACAGGTGCACCACAGTAATTACAAAAAACTGAGCTTGAAATTGCTCAAGCGTCTACAGTTACACATTTTAAAATAAATAAATGAATAAATCAAAGGTGAATTCAAACTGGAAATAGGTGGTGGTTTTATTATGATCTTACTTATTATTCTGCCCTAAATCTATAGCTCTTGTATTAATATTTGTGTCCCAATGGTAGGTGGGTCACACAGGTGACCTTAACACTTTCCATCTCACTAATTATAATCAACCGTGTCCCTTAATAATAAACCTTTTCCCTTAAAATCCTTGTTTTTACCTAATGTCACACAATTTTTTTTCCTTAGATAACCACATTTAGATATGTAAGGTTCTTTATATGTCTATGAAAATATAATTGTGCTCACCCTGGACCAATTTGTCATAGTATTTGTACCAGGTGTCCCGGCGCAGGGTCGTGAGAATACCAGCATGAGCCGTGTTGGTTTCTAGTGAGGAATTACAGATCCGCTCCAGCTGAACACAAAGCTGATCAGCAGTAATCGGAGTGCCATCACTGTTGTAGACCTCCACTGTAAAGAACTGAGAAGAGAGACAGCAATGCTGGACTGGCAGTTCAACACTAAGCAAAAGATTCAGGCATTACTGCCCCATTGTTAAAGGAACTGTAAGATCAAACTTACTCCAAGTAAATTAAACATGAATGTTCCCGTGGAATGTAAGACCACTGCAATAGGGCTTAAATATGGGACTCTGCACCATTTCACCTTAGAACTGAAGAAGCTTCTCGGATGACAAGTGAAACGTCTTCAAGCAACTTAGAGAAGTCCAGATGCTTTTTTCCCCCAAGCTCTTTAGACTATTAGTTGTTTGGGGGGGGGGATACTCTTTGATATAATGTATATATAGTGCTTTGTTCTTACCAGTAAGCTGGCACTTGAGCCAGAATCAGAATCAGAGAGACTTTATTTATCCCCAAGGGGCAATTAGGAGCCATTTGAGTCAGTACTATTTTACCTGGATTTGTAGAATTCAAGTTTTATAAATAATGGGGCGCTGAACTCAAACACCTCGGGAAAGGTGTGTATTTGACACCTCACCTGAGAATTGTGTGCCACTGTGATGTGCCTGGGGCCATTTGAGTTCTTGGCATGGAACACCAATGAGTCAGTCTTCCACCCAGGGACACGGCAGGATGACAGTGCCCGGAAGTATTGTATCATACAGAGGGGCTCTCCTCGCATATATTGTATTGGTAGTGTCTCACTGCAAAAAAGAAAAAAAAGTTCTTACAAATTCATGGTTAAATAAAAAAAAATCCAAGACAACTGACAACTTTATTTAAAATCTCTATTCAAATATTCTGTTTCATAGAGTTCACTGACTATTTTACATTATTATAAAGTAAAGTTAAAAATGGAGGCTGCCCAATTTACTGGCAGTATTCTCAGTTGATATTAACTATCTATCTGAATTGGCATTTATAACGGCCAATTAATGAGAATTAAAGTAAAAGGAAAGACAAAAGAAAGACCCTTCAACCATGTCATAAGTGTTAAAGTTGCATTGTTTGATAACCAGAGGGTACCGTTGGCAACACATGTTTAGAATGCTTCAAACACAACAACCAGCTGATCTGAGCAGAGCTGGAGGTATTACTGAATGTTTATCAAAGTCTGAGTTTTAAAAAAAAAAAAGTGAGTTGATCAACTCTAACATGGCCCAATGAGTTTGTCTTTCAGAACAGCTGAGACACACACATACACACTTTATCTCGTCTGGAAGAGGAAAACTCGGTAGCCCATCTCAGAGTTTATTTTTAAACTCAATGTTTGTTGAACATGCTTCCTGGAATAGGGCAATGGTGCCCAAAAAGTCATCTTTCAGTGTTTCACATCGTGTCCATGGTACACTACACCATTGTTGCCATGTTTATGATTGCAGTAAGTTTTATGTGATCTGATTGGTACTCACTCCTCAATCATCATCTTAAACTCCAAAACAGCTCTTATCACTTTGGCAGCACACCTGGTCAAAAAAAAAAAAAAAACTGTTATAAATCAATACAACATAAAACGAAGTTTGCAATGCAATATGACTCACTAAAAGCAGAGTGACCAAGATGCCTAATGTGGGTCAAACTCCTAAAACCAAAGATCCTTATAATTTATACCATACAATTTATCTGTAACTGCCCATGGACAAAATATGTTCAGGTATTTTCACACAGACAAGTTGATCCTGCATGTGTAAAATCCATGAAGTATTTAGCAAGAATTATCTGAATTATACACAAGAGAACCACCTCCCACCATGATAACCCCCAAAACCAGCTGAATGTCATCAAGCAGGACAGCTGATAATCATATGAGATAGAAGGACTGTTCTCGACATTCACATATTACCCATTTGTACATTAAAAGCACAGAATATTTCCCCTAAGCTAGTTAACTCCTTGTTAGTCTATTGGATGTGAAATTGCAACATGTTCATGTTTGTGTTCTTTGACTTCTTTAGTTTAATCTTTTGTATGATTAAAAAAAATCCAACAAAAAAAAAATCTCTCTGGGTCTGTGTTTACATTAAAAGACACTGCAATAGACAGTGAATAGGGTCCAAGTACAGGTCCAAGCTGAGCAAGTTGTATAACACAGTGGGCCAGCACACATCTTTGTATTTTCTAATGTACAAAATTGCCATAAAGTGTCCATAAAATCAGATGTTCAGCTAACTAAAATAAAGTTCAAGTCCTTCCATGTCACTTTTTTATGTGCATTTTTCTGTCTGTGCACATGTGCTTACCGTATTTGTCCCCGTTTATCAGTGAAGTCCATTTTGGGAAGAACAAATCCACCGTTATAAACCAGCAAAGATTCCCTGGAGTCCAAATAATTTATTTGTATCCCATATTCTGCAAGCTGCAAAAAGAAAACAGTCTGTCTAAAAAGTCTGATTACTTTTAATGTTATGGTAGTTCATTTCTGTTTTATTTATATAGTGTCAGATCCCAACAACAGTTGGCTCAAGGCATTTTATATTGTAAAACACTACAATAACACACACAAAAAAACACCCCAACAATCATATGACCCCCTATGAGCAAGCATCTTGGTGACAGTGGGAAGGAAAAACTCCCTTTCAACAGAAAGAAACCTCCAGCAGCACCAGGCTCAGGGAGGGCTGGCCATCTGCTGCGACCAGCTGCAGTGAGGGGTGAAAGACAGGACAAAGACATGATGTGGAAGAGAGCCAGAGATTAATAATAACAAATAATTAAATGCAGAGAAATGTATAAACTCATCATTATCTTTATAGACTTCAGCTCTGCCTTTAACACCATCCTCCCTCACAGATTGGTGAGCAAGCTGTTAACCCTAGGACTCCCATATTCCACCTGTCTTTGGATTAAAGGCTTTCTGACATACCGCAGCTCCAAGGCCATCAGCATTAGCACTGGCTCCCCCCAGCTCTGTGTGCTGAGCCCCCTGCTCTTCAGGCAATACACATATGACTGTGCCCCCTGCTGGTGGTCCATCTATTGATGTTATATCAAGAGTACTACTACTGCCTGGTGTGTTCTACCTGTTTTTAAAATGTTATTCTTTTGTAATTATATTTAAACTTTTCTTTCTTGACGCCACAGGGATTGCACTTAATTTCATTGTACTTGTTACAATGACAATAAAGATTCAGATTCTTTAGTTCAATAGCTGAAAGTTCTGGTTTCTTGAAAGATGCCATTTAAATTACTTTTCTTAAAATATATTAATCAGAAATGTATATGGGAGCAAATAATAATAAAACAAACAAAAGCCAACCCAACAATAAGCCACTGACAATAATGTTTCTGAAACAACTGTGAATGCAGACACATCAGGACAAAAACCATTATGTTTCTCACCGCAGTCCCTCCTGAACTGCACCTATGAGCTCTCCTGTCTCACCACTAACAGCTATGGACAGCTGAGGGTATTTAATCCAAGTGTTGCACTCACCCAGTTGTCAGTAGTGCACGCTTTCCTCTCCAGGCTTCTCTGCAGTTTCTCTCCATCACCTCCTTCTTTGAGGAACTCCTTCATCAGCAGTTTTGTGTGCTTCAGCTCATCCTGTGTTACAATGGGCTCCAGACAACTCAAGAAGCGTTCACAGGTCTCCCGCAGAGGGGGCACAGGCAGACAGGGCAGTCCTTTTTGATGGTTCTGATATCTGCCACTCAGAGTCTCTGATGCAGAATTTACCAACCGACAGGATTTCACCAAGCCATAGGAATTCATCATTCCAACATTTACCTGACACATGCAAAAATGTTTTAGTTACTACATTAAATTCTGTGAGAGAAATAAAAACAAGGTCATCAATAGTGATACAATAAAAACATTTTGTTGAGAGCCAGGGAAATGATTTAAACTATTACATTAACAAAAAGCTAAGTCAACTGAGAGCATGTTACTTACTGTAATACTGTTCAGAATTCTCAACATTTTTCTTGCAGCAAACTTCCACAGTTGGAGTTAATTGTTAAACCTGGTTAACTGTCAGGTCACAGTGCTGTTGAGAAAATATTTGAAAGAGAATTTCCTCTGGTTAAAGGAAATGATAAATGCTTCCCTCCCCCAACAAGACAATTATCCTAAGTAAACCAGATAAAAAGGCACATGAAAGCTTTTCTTTTTCTCTGCAGCTGTTAATAAAGCAAATAGAATCATTTAATAGTTAAATAATTAACATATTTTTATTAGTATTCAAATAACATCATTACCACTTTTAAGTTGCAGTCACCTATAAATTGGTAAATGTGTTTAGACAACAATGAATGTGGTGCACAGTTTAGCAGCTACAGCTCTCCCTGGTTCAGCAAAACATGAAAGTAATGGTCGAGTGAGACACAGGTGGGAACTCTGACAAAAGCAATTTAGGTCGAGTAGACAGTCAGAGCCCTATTCAATGAAGTAAGTTCAACTTATCCATGTTATCGTTACGTCATCTGAATTCAGTTACACTACATTGGTAATCAGATTAATTGGTAAGCCACACCCATCCTCCATCTTTATTTTCACCAATGCCAGCATCTAGGCTGTGGAAGATCCTACCCTAATTCCTGTCATTGCTCGGTCTCCATTCTGCCGTATTGGTTCACCTGAGTTTAAGCACTAAATAAATTTTATTAGATTTTTCTATAATTCATGTTGATTGGATGAGCTATCCTTATTTGCATTTAGAAAACAGACAGACTTAAAAAATCACCTCAAAGCAACAAATGCAAGTTCATGTTAAAGTTTTGTCAAATTAGGATATTGTCAGGTATATTTTCCAATGTGTTTGGAGTGTTTGTAGTCTCTTGCAGATTTTTTGCAGGTCTGGCAAACCAAGCACGTAAAAAGTAGTTTGAGTTCCCCAATGATTATAACTTTATTGCTATAACATTAAAAAGTCTGATGGTAAAACTAGTTTTTCTAGTCTTACCATCACTTTCACTTGGCATGTATCTCACATGCCAGAAGCAACCCTTTTCAGGGATTTTAGTCTTACAGTTCTATGAAGTGTTTTTTCTTTCCCTCAAAAGCATATCTTTTAGATCTTCAATAAACATCAGATGAGCTGTGTCTATATTTACTGTATGTTTTCTAGATAAGCGCCTACAGGGCCTGCCTCAAGAGACCCCTCCCTCATCCTTTCCTCTTTAAAAGAGTCAAATTATGGTTAACCCTGAATAATCATTTACTCTTATTTATTTATTTATTTTTACTTTTTAAACTTCTTTGCTTCTAATAATCTAATAAGCAGGGAAAGCAGGCTTCAGTAAAAGTTGCAGCTTGGGTAAATCAGTGTATGGATATACACTGACTCATGATATATTATTATGATCCATGGTATATTATTCTACCAACCTAACCTGCTCTGAGACATTTTCTAGGAATGATGATTCCTGTGATGATGAATGATGATGCTATTTTTGGGAGAATTGTGGAACCTAATCTATAGATTAATCAACAGAAAGAAATCTGCGTACTGACCAATTAATTCTACAGAAAACAGCATCGCCATTCCTGGAAAATCTCTCAGACCTCAGAAGGGAGACTAGGAGGGTCTGAAGATTTTTTGTAGCATCTAAAATGTTGTAATGTTTCAAATATATTAAAGTTTCTCTGCTGGGGAAAACACTTTATATAAGTAAGGCATACCAACAAAGAACACACACCAAAAATACCAATTTTATCAATAAAATAATTGATTCAGTTTGATCTGTTGACAACAAAAGTGATTTCAATGTCTCCTTTATTAGGCTGTAGGGGAGTACGTTTTAATATATAGATGGAATCATTTTAAATATACCACAATGATCCCGGCACACTCAGATATAAAATCATTAACTTAAATAAAAATGTTGATTTTAATGCTCCTTGTGCTAAATAACCAGATTGATGATTTTCTGCAGCCTTAACTCTGTGTCCTTTTTGCAACAGTGTTGCATTTTCCAGTTATCTTTTTTATGTTTATTATACATTCTATATAATTTTATCATCATGTCATAATGCCTGTAACGACAATGGGTGGCACTCATAGGGATCATTTAGTGTGGAAGAAAAGTCACATGATCCATGAAACGCCCCTCTTAGATAGGCTAGATGCTGCTAAAACCATCCATTTCATGTGGGTTAACTTACTGAGTTAACTTAACCAGCTGGTAAGACCGCTAAAAAAAAACACGAGATACCCAGGTGGAAGTTTGCTATTGGTGGAAACCCCACTTGTTCCTATTGGTGGAACATCGCTAAAAAAAAAAATAAAAAAAAAAGAGTCATAAATTCTGGGATATCTATTTAACTCTGACTATTGCTATTCTCCCTTGGCTTGTGCTGCAAGGCCTCTTAAAGTAAGTTTTTTTTTAAATATAATTTTGGCTGTGTCTGTACTTTCTGTACATTTTCTTCTGTTTAAACACTTGCTGTTTCACGCACGGGGCAGTACAATATGACATCATTCCCGCCCATGTAGGTAACAAATCGATCAATTCTCAGATGCACGCAAGTAAGACAACCGTCTCTTCAAGAATTTAAGAATTTTGAAGCTTGTCCACCACCAGATGGGGCATGCTAAATCCGAATGTATCACTGCTTTTTGTGACATTATAAACTTGAATGAAAAACATTAAATGCGGGGAACCTGTCAGACTCCGTATTTATCCTGTTTATTTAGGAAAGGCATTCGTGTGAGCAAAGCTCTTCGTTTGCGAACACGTCATCGTCTTATTTGTACTCTTCACAGCAACTTAGGCTGGTGAATACAGTCCAGCCTCATTCTGTGGAAATATGATACTGAGAATCTGCACAAGAACTGTGGTAAGCAATATCATTTTACATTCTACATACATTCATCACATTATCGGCTCAGAATAACATGTAGTCTCCGTCTGAATCTTTGTACAGTAATGCTGTCAGACTGTTTCCTTTCCCTGCACCTTCCATTTACTTTATGTTACACACTGATCAATGATCAGTTATTTGTCTTGGTATAAAACGCACTGAATGAAAAATTTATGTAGCAGTTAGATCATGGAGATGATGTAAATATCAGAGTGAAAATTAGGCTGAACTACATGTATTTAAAGTAACATTTTAAATACAGCTGCCGATGGTCTGTGTTGTGAACGGTTCATGTCGAAATTCAGTTTGAGGGTCAGTCATATAAGGTGTTGTCAAACAAAATTTTAAAAGATACAGTGTCTGAAATTCAGAGTCTGAGCCGTGACACATTTTTCACTGAAAATCACTTAAATCAAGATATTATTGGCTCTGTAACAGATCAGCAGACTGTGTCAAAGCCCACATGAATGGCAGAACAGAGCCATAACTGATCGCATTGTAGATCATAAATCCAGATCGGTTTCAGCCCTATGGCCAATTTAGAATCTCCAGTTAACCTGACCCTACCAACTGCATGTCTTTGGGATGTGGGAGGAAGCCACAGTACCCAAAGAAATCCCATGCAGACATGAGGAGAACATGCCAACTCCACACAAAAACCCAGAATATTCTTGCTATAAATGGTAAATTGACTGTTTGTTATATATCACTTTTCTATTCTACTTCAGCACTCAAAGTGCTTTATGCAACATCACCCATTTGCATCCATTCGTATAAGCACTTTTTAAAAAAAAAATACACACCGGAGTGCTTTGTATCCAACATTCACACACATTTATACTCATCATTTCATTTTCAAATTAACGACTAAGCTTTGATGTCTTGTCTCTTTTACCCCAATGGAAGTGAATATTGTATCAGTACCTCGGCAAATGAATAGCCAATCATGTGTTTCGTGTTACTTTATCTACTTTTAGGAGATTTAGGAAGTTGGATGATGTTTTGGCTAATTTATGCAGAAAAGTACAAAACTTTAAAGTGTTACAACTTTTCAATTTTGTTTTTCTTTGTAAGAACTAATGCTTGCATAACGCTCATTTTACTTATTACTCATCTTGTTTTTCATCTCAGTAGTTCTTGTAATTATCAGGTAAAGATGGAGATGGTGAATCCCTGTGCCTTAGTCAGTTCCTGCCATTTGATGAAGTCTGTATCAGTGACTCGGGTTAATGGCAGATGCTTGACCTACCAACAAGCCCTGCCAAGTCAGCCAGTGCCCCCACTTCAGCATACCTGTGAGCGCTACCTCATCCTCCTGGAGCCCATTGTTGAGGTGGATGAGCTGAAGAGAACAAAACAGCTGGTGCAAGAATTCCTGAAACCAGGAGGGGTTGGAGAAAAACTGCAAAAAGGTCTAGAAAGGAAGGCTCACAATACTAACAACTGGGTAAGCCTGACAGTAGCATTGAAGGGGAGCTGATAGGTGCTATTCAGGTGGGATTATTATGAAAACTTGGTGAGCTCTGAGCCTCATATTCCTTTAGCTTGAAGTAGTGACTTCATGAATGTCTTTGCAAATAAAAGTGTGGGGGGACAAAAAAGCTTTCCATAAATATATGAAGTGCAGCAACTCTAATTTTCCTATTGATCTCTCTGGCTAACTTCAACAAATTACTTTATCCAGACCTTCAACCATCAAAAAAATAGGGCTTTTTTTTTTTTTTTCTTGATCCCGTTGGGTATGTCTGTATATGTGTTTAGTTAACAGACTATATGGTGCAGACTGACTATCTTGACAACCGTCTGCCTGTGGTGGCTTATTCAAATAACGGTTCTGCCTGTCCCCGAATGGACTTCAGGGATGCACAAGGACAAATAAGGTGAACTTTATAACTGCATACTGTATTGTGGAGGGGGGGTTTCTACAGGAAAATGCAATGAAAATAAAATCCTGGGCTGAGCTTGGCTTGTTAAGGCTACATAATTAGAATTGGTAGTTTGACACAATAGATTCTAAAGGTCTGAAACTTGGTTGTTTCTGATTGCTGTATTATGGACATTGTATTATGTCAATGCCATGTAAATATTTAACAAAATTACCGTGTTCTCTGCTTAGGTGTGCTGCCAAAGTGATCAGAGCTATTTTGGACTTCAAGATGATGATTGACAAGTGAGTATTATCAGATCAAGTAAAACAAAAGTCAAAAAGTTTAGAAAGTGGCAGGTATTCAAAATTATTTTAAATTTAATATGTTGTGATTACCTCCTGTTAAGAGAAGGTTGCTAATGGGATCTGGGTTTACCGTATCACTATCCCTACAGTATAGTCATTTGGGTTTCCAACCTCCACCTAGGACTGATAACATTTGAAAATGTCCATCGTTTTCCCTGTATGGGTAATACACACTACATGGTCAAAATGTAATAATTACTAATCACACTGTAATTTATTTTCTCTAAGGTGGAGTGGAAAGCAAAATTGCAAGCAAAGCAAATACACCTTTAATAACACCATGCTAATGTAGCTCACCCTATGTGTGTGCGTGCATTATTTCTACTGTTTAGTATTATTCACACGCAGAAAAATAAGTCCTTGTTTCTTGAGGCTGAGGTTTAACTTTTGTCAAAGTGTCATGGCTTCCAACATGAACAGTAAGTTACTGTTGACACAGGCATCTTGTTTAACAGTGCAACGTTACCAGTTGATTACCTGGGAGGGAACCCCCTGTGTATGAAGCCGTATTCCCAAATGCTATCATCATGCCGTATTCCAGGCCTGGAGACGGACTCTGTTGTATTCCATGGCAAGACTTCTTACCCTTCCAAATACATCACATTGGCATATAACTGTCAGGTGAGAAGCACATCGTCACATGCTTGTCTGACATTCGGGGACTGTATTCATCAGTTTACAAAGAATGGTCTTATAATACATCTTCGTAGAAAAAGTGAAGTTGAAGATCAAATTATCAAGCAGTTTAAAAGAATGCACACTTTTCACTGTGCAAACTATCTTCCACAATCCACAAATCATACTTCTCCAATATTAAGATTCAGCTCTCAAGTGATCACATAAACAGTGATATGAACATCACAGGCACTAGAGACAAGTGTTTTCAGGAACTCTGCCAATTAATTTATTGTATAAATTATTTTATTGGAAAAAGAGTCCATCCTGGATGATGGAGCCTTTCACCGCTGACTTTGGGTGTGGGGCAGGAACATCAATCCCATAGTGTGCTACAGGGTCAACACAGACATCCATGTTCACATTTGCACCCAGAGCTGGTGGATTTGAACCCAGAACTAATAAGATTAGACAGATGGATACTTTAATGATTGAGGGAAATGTTTGTCACAACATGTTATTAAAAATATTGCAGTCTACAATACACAACATCTAAAATAAAAATTGCCACAGGTTACTGGTAAGGGCATTATACTATGAACGAGTGGAGGACTTTTTGTATTTAGAACAGGGATAAAGCATAAAATTACAAATGAAGTTGGGTAAAAATAAAAATGTTAGACTCGCATGCTGTAAATGAGAAGTGCAAATTGCTTTAATAAATTATATGTACACTATAAATCTAAGAAAAAGTGCTGTATGAACATAATACAAAGTATGTTTGGGATCTTATGCCTGACATGTGTTCACCTGTTATAGAATGAGGTGACTCATTCTGTTATACAGCTTTACAGAAAACAATAGACGGTTTCAACCTCGCTGCCATAAAGGATGCTTCAGGAATTTTTTTCTGAGGGAGAAGGAGCTCTGCTGCCTCAGAAGTGTGGAGTTGAGTGGGAGTGATATCCATGATGTAGAGCAGTTTGTTCAGTGGCCTCCTGTCCCTCACTTATTCAAACACCTATAATTTCTGACCAATGATGCTTCCAGCCTTGTGGATCAGTTGATTAATCCTGCTGGCATCTCTAGCACTGATGCTGCAGATTAGCAACAGCCCCAGAGTGTGTAGGATGGTGACCATGGCAAATGGTTTCTTTGCTCACACTTTGGTAATAAGTGTAAATAAAAAAATGACTCTGTGCTAAATGGATCTACTTCAGGTGATGCACATCCAAATTTCTGTCATTTTATTCTCTTCGGGTGGGCAAGTTCACGCCCCCACACACTCGTAGTCTTCTCTTCCAGTAAGGAGCCTTGCTTTTGTGTGTGTCCTTCCCTCAGTTCTTCATGGTGGAGGTCTACAAGAGTGATGGGACTCCTTTGACTGTGCACCAGCTTTGTGTTCAGCTGGAGAGAATCTGCAGCTCTTCACTGGAGACCCGCACAGAGCCCGTTGGCATCCTCACCTCCTTAAATCGTGACTCCTGGGGCAAATGCTACAACAGATTGGTCCAAGGTGAGCACAATTATGCTTTTGTACAGGTGTGAAGAAGCTAATGCACATGTAATGGGGATTAGCTGGGAAACACTGCAATGCAAGCGCTAAACTGATGGTAAAACTAAACAACCTAATACTTGATCATAAAAAGCCAAGTAAAATTGGAAGTTCTATATGCAAGAAAGTTATATAAATTGGTCAGTGAAAGCCAAACTGCTTTATTGAATCTCTGAAGTTTCATAGCTTAGCTTTATTTTTTTCATTAAAAATAAAAGGTGGAAAAGAGCATGTGGAATAAGAGTTGCCACTACGAGTTGTAACAGTCGCTGTTGTAATGCAGTGTATCACCGTATGGTGGCGCCTCCTGTCTCATGACTGGGAGGTCACCACCCTTTTATGTTCTTCTTCATACCACATCTGTAATGGAGCCCTGTGTGTATGCGGACTTCTTGTGCTCTTAAGTGATGTGTGGTAGAGCTAGCACGTTTACTTTTGACTTTTGAAATAAATGAGAATTTGTGGAAAGGTTAAAGCTGTTGCTCATTCGTTATCCACCTGCACACCTCCGCAGCTGGCTTCATCCCTGCCACACGTTACAGAGTGTTCATTTAGTTGAAGAGAGGGGTGATGTTTTCATAATAAGGGTATAATGGGTACCAGTGGATTCCACTAAACTGAACTCAGAACAACAGGACAGTTTACTGAGTGTTTACAGCCAAGCTTCACTCATTCCTGCTCTGTAATAATACTAGGAACGGAATGTTTATATAAATTTGCCAAAATGCAGCTATTAATGGGACTGTGCTACTACTAAACCGTATGTTAGTGTTAAAATCCTATGCACAGTATTCCCACTCTCACACTTTCCTCTTTAGCCATTCTAGATCATTGTGTGAATGCTTGGAAAGCATTCACACTATTGAGTTACTGTTTCTCTTTATTCTTTATTATTCTAGTTGCTCTTTTTTGATGCTTAACTACTCCCACAGTTTTTGTGCTATTTTCACCGTTCAAATTTTAAAATATTCTGCTACTTCTGGTGATATGTGGACTCTCTTGGTATCTCTTGGTAATTCCTACTATTATACTTTTTTAAATATTAATTTTTTTCTGCAATTTTTTTCCCCTATTGAAATGAATGGTGAGGGTTAGAGTGGCACACTCTAGCTTTCTCAATCTTTTCTTCATGTCCGAACAACTTCTTGCTACTTGCTCAATTTTCACTTCACCCCCACAAATTATACATCAAAATGTAGGTATTTGCTGGCTTTCAGAAAATGTCACTATCATTGTTGTGGGAGTTACAGATACTTGGCAAATCGCCTCAGAGCAACACAAAGTCTGAAAACTCTCCATAGAGACACAATGGAGACCTTGATCAAAATCAGAGCTGGACTTCTCTCATGGGAGGCTTTTTTGAATTGCCATATCTTTTTAACGAAAGGACATGAAGACTTGAGCCTTCTGTCAATATATCTTCAGACTCTCCTGGCGCTCACGGTTCAAGAATTTTTGGATTACCTGTTACCGTTTTCTCATGAATTACGTTTGTTTGAGGGTAGGAAATCTGCACTTCTCTCAGATTTCCAATTCT
>VURO01006003.1:5894-48541 GCA_015108175.1 Pelvicachromis taeniatus
AAATACTAAACGGTAAAAAAAAAAAAAAAGCTGAGAAACAAAGTCATCGATTTCTATCAGTCGCAAAAATGTTACAAAGACTGTTTTAAGGTTTTTTAAGATTCCAGTGAACCAAAGCGAGTGCCATGAGCCACAAATGGAGAAAACTCAGAACAGTGGTGAACCTTTTCAGGAAGTAATGAAAATCACTCCAAGAGCGCATCAAGGTCACAAAAGAGGTCACAAAATAATCCAGAACAGCATCTAAAGAAGTGCAGGCCTCACTTGTCTCAGTTAAGGTAAGAGTTCATGATTTAACAATAAAAAAATGGGCAAAAAATGGCATCCATGTAAGAGTCCCAGAGCTAAACCACCACTGACCAAAAAGAGTGCAAAGGCTTGTCTCACACTTGCCATAAATAGCATCTTGATGATCCCTAAGGCTTTTGGAAAAATATTCTGTTAACTGGTGAATCAAAAGTTGAATTTTTTGTGAGGTAGAAGTTCTGTTACATCTGTGTAAAACTATCACAGCACTTCATAAAAACTGCATTTATGCCATGAAGCAGGACAATAACTTGAATAATCTGAAACACATTTGCAAGTCCGTCTTTGAATGGCTAAAACAAAAAACAAAACAAAAAGGTTTTGTAGTGGCCTAAGTCTCAACTTAAGATACTTTTATATGACCACGCTCGTAAAACCCTCCAATGTGTCTTCATAAAAGAATTCTGTAACAATGAATGGGACAATAACTGGTAATCAATCTTCTACAGGAATGTAAAAGACTCACTAGTCAGCTTTTTCTATTAAAAGTAATTACTGGTTTTTATGCATCAAATATTTTTTTGCTTGTATATCATAAACGTTATGCATTAAATATCAGAAAATATTGTTCAGTGATTTTTGGGTGGTTTTTTTCTACCCCAGGACCCGCTTCAATGTTCATTGGGTCAGATCTTGGGGGTGAACAGCGTTACACCGGCTGTCTCCAGGATGTTCGCTTGTACCACACTAAGCTGAACCGCAGCCATATCCACGAGCTCCACACTCAACCCCCTAAAGCAGACCTGCGTACCATCTCTGGTTACCTACGATATCAGCAGGACGAGAGGCAGAAGTCATTTCTGGTGGAGGCGAGAGATGACACTGAGGAGGAGGGAGAGGAGGTATTCTACCTACAGTTGGTGGCAGTGCGCGGTGGAGCACGCCTCCCCCTCCCTAGACCCACTGCAATTTTGCGAGTCTTGAAGAGTGACAATGCCAATGGGCTTTTTGCATTCACTGGGTCCTGCATACCTAATGTAAGTGTCTGTTGTTAGCGATAGTTAACCTGCTTCATGAAAGTCTTTCAAGCAATTAAACAAGAAACTACTAAATAAATGATGTGGTTTGCATGAACACGATGTCATGAATATTGGGCTTAATGTCATCACTCACTTGTCTCTACACAGTAAACATATGCATAGAAGCAGATGTAATGTAAACCCATTCGATTGTCAGCCCCTGTCCTGCTGCATTTTTTATTAGTCTCCATGCTCGGCTGCGGAGAGAGCATGCTTTCTCTTAGTGGCTGGATTGGATGAGTGGGCTCTCGTCTTGGGTCATATCAGATAGAGTGACAGCTGGTGGGGCAACAGCAGGTCTGTCGGTGAGGGCATTCCTATAGTAGAGGATCAGGAGTTCCTTTACTAGAAATGAGAGATCTTGTTCCCCTTTTCAATCAATATAACAGGTGGCAGAGCTGGTGGTGGCATTCCATCAGAACCAGTGCGTCTCCTTTACTGTATCTTCTGCCACTGGAAAATAAAAGGCAAATGAACATGTGGGCTATCAAATGATCACACCACTCTAAATCACATTATTACTATGCTGTAATTAGATTGGGCAATAGTTAGTAAGGCTACTACAATTGAATCTAACAAATTACAATAAGTGACTAAGATGCATTTAGTATTGATCAAGTCCTCTGGTTCTGAATTCATTGATGTTTTTATTCCTTTCTCCCCAAAGACCACCACAGAGGGCTCCACTATATCTTGTGTGATTGAGCGTATGCGGGGATCGCTGGATCATGTTTATGTCAACTACACTGTAACCCAACTGGACAGCGACACACCGGCCAATCAAGATTTTCTTAATGCAACTGGAACTGTGCTTTTCACTCCTGGACAGCTCGCTGAGGTTTGTGTGAGAGTTGGGGAAAGCCCCTCTAAGTTTATGCAGGATGACAAAGACTGTAGTCAGTCACTGTGTACAATCAAATGTTAAAGCAGCTACCACTTGCTGTCTTTCAGGTTCACCCAATTGTAGCGTTAATTGATAACCAGCCCCGCCTAGTGGTTGGTTGGTTGGTTGCAAATTTTTACACAAAATTACAGGTGTTTGCTGAAACTGACCACTTGGAAGTGGCATAAATATGCATTATTTTCAAAGGTGTAATGCAATATAAAAAAACCCACATCGTACTACTTTATTTATAAAGCACTTTTAAAAACAATAACAGGGGCTGACCAGTACCACCAGCTGTACAATAACACCAAACATAAAAGACAAACGCAGGCCAAAGGATAAAATATACAGAAACGCAAAAGAGTTGTGGAACCATAAAGGAATACATACAAATGAACTTAAAATCACAGCTTCGCAGACTGGGTTGAGGGACAGTCTTGGAATAACTAAAAAGTACCGGACATTTGTGTGCAGCTATTGAGACAAAACGGGGAACAACCATTAAGAGACTCAAAAACAAATAAAAGAATTTTAAAATGAATTTATAAATGAACTGGAAGCTGGTGAAGCGAGCAATGAAGGCCTAGCTAATTCCAATAAAAAGTGCATTGCATTCATTGAGATGATGTTATAAAATAATGTATTAATGTTTGAAGGTTGCATTTGGACAAAAGAGGCTTAATTTTTTTAACACCAATCTCAAATGGAAAAATGCAGGATTTTGCCGCCTTGTTCCAATGAGAGTTGAGGAGGAGCAGGATCCATTTTCAAACCTGAATCTGTAATAATTGATTTCTCATATTGGGTCGGAGAGGAAAGGTGGACACAGGTGGCACTGCTGGTGCCACTGGGTCTAAACAACATGACTTGTGTCAAAATGAGCTTTTGTTCATCTTTCTGTTAGGTATTGAACCTGCTGGTGCTGGATGATAGCCTCCCGGAGCTTGCAGAGTCCTTTCAGGTTGCACTGGTGTCTGCAAAGTCCGGTGATGGGAAACCAGGCTCAACACCCACAAGTGGAGCAAGCATTGACCCAAATAACTCTGTTAACACCATCACTGTCACTGCTAGTGACCATCCCTATGGTATTCACTACCCAAAACAACACAATTTTACTCTCAGTGTTGCTTTCAAAGGTGTAATGCATAAGCACGAGTATGTTTATTTTGCTGCAAGTGGTTTATTAAAGCACTAAAATATAAGTACAATTTTCCCTCTTCTTATCTCTGTCTTACTACTTCCATTATGCCTTTTCCCTCCTTCTCATTATATCCTCCTTATTGCTGTCACTAAACACATGAACATTCTTATGTAGGTCTGCTGCAGTTTCAGCCCAGTCCTCCAGGACAGGGTTTGATCTCTCCAGCGTTGGAACCTGCTCACATCACTGTAAACGAAGAAGATGGAGAGATTAGTTTGCTGGTGGCCAGAGCTCAAGGCATTTTGGGTAGGATCATGGTGGGATACAGGACAACCCCCTTCACAGCATCCAGCCCTGAAGACTATGAGGTTAGTTTAGTGTTTGTTAGTTTCACTGATGATGTACTGATGAACAAGGAAGCTGGTAAAGGGAAAATACGTTTTGGCTGCTCACTGGTTTCCTATTTTTTCATATGCTCTCGGCAGGACTCAGAAGGCATGTTGGACTTTTTTCCAGGGGAAAGGTTAAAGTTCATAAATGTCACCATTATAGACAATCCTGTCCCCGAACTGGAAAAGATTTTTAGAGTGGAGCTCTACAATGCTGATGGAGGAGGTGGGAATTCTTAGCTGTAGTTAAATCATATGTTAATATTTCTTAAATAGCTATACTCCAAATCAGCATGCTTTTTTCTCAGTTTTTGTCTTCAGTAGCTTATTGTATATCTCTTTTAGCTATCTTTACCTTTTTTAATTAGAACTGAACTGACCCTGTGTTCTGCACTGCTGTTTTTCTGTATTCTATGTGTGGTCCCCTCCTGTGTGTTTCCCAATACCTTCACGTGTGGCTGCCAACCTGCACTCCTTCCCATTCGCCCTTCAATCTTTAATCTTCTGGTGTGACACTACCCTGATCCTCATGTTTGATCCATCAGTGGATCATTTTTTGCATAGTGAAGGGAGTGGTAGTGGGGAGAGTGACTATCAATTGCTCCTTCCATCCTATCACCACCATGGTAAGTAGCCCCCTCCTTTTTCCCCTCAAACTGCCTCTAGTCTCTGCTCCTTCCCCACAATGGTCTGTGATGCACATACACACTCATACATTTGCAAGTGTGTGTGTGCATATCCATTGCATATTGCTATAATGTGTGTGGTATTTACATTAAGCTGTGAGTCTCTGTGAGAAGTGCTCAAGGAGATTTATGTGGGAAAAGCAAACAGTCTTTCATGGAGCCAGAAAATTAAAGTGGTTGACGTGAGCTATTAGATACTGCTTCCACATACTGTGAAGTAATCTCCACTTAATGTATAAATCTTGTATTTTAATCTGATGCTCTTCAAGTTACTAGTAATATTAATGTTACTTTATTTACTGGTAAGGAGACATGTATTATCATTGGTTCTGTTTTAACTGCTTGATTGATCCTTTTCTCTGACCACTGGGTACATTTCATTTGCTTTAGGATCAAGCTCCTAAAATGCAACCAGTATGGATTAATTGTTAGTAAAATACATTTGATATTTTCTGTGCAGCCAGCTTGGGAGTTGCATCTCGCATTATGGTTACCATTGCTGCATCTGATGATGCCCATGGAATGTTTCAGTTTAGCCCTGAGTCGATGTCTGTTAATGGGACAGAGCCAGAGGATGGACATAGTTCTGTGCTTCTGAAGGTCAGTGTACAACACTATAAAAAAAAATTAGGACCTTCCCAGTGATTGATTATTTATCTTAAGTTCTTTGTTCTCAATTGTTCTTTCCCAGGTGGATAGGTCCTTTGGCGACCTCTCCATTGTAACTGTGTACTGGGAAGCTGACCCCAGTTCTGAGGGGGAGCTTCTTAGCAGGTTTGGAAACATCACCTTCGGTGTAGGCCAGACTTCACAGAACATCATCATCACTGTGGCTGGGGATGAGATCCCCGAGTTGGACAAGATCTTCACTTTGTCCTTGGTTAATGTGTCACATGGTCGTCTGGGTGTCAGGACATCTGCTAATCTGACTGTGCTCGCCAGCGACGATCCATATGGTGTTTTTGTATTCGCTAATGTATCAAAGTCAGTTCGACTTCCTGAAGCTGACTCAACTGTCTCCCTCACCATCCAGCGTCAGAGAGGCCTGATGGGTCAGGTGTGATCTGCAGAAGATTTAGAAACTTAGTAGAAACCTTAGAAAATAAATCCAGTTAAGCGTCTGCTTTTTGACTTTTAAATAAATAAATAGCTTGGATTGTCAGATTTCCAATTGCGGTAGCATGTATCAAATTATATATTTTTTTCCATTTTTATTTAATCTAGGTTCGAGTCACATATGGGACACTAAATGAGAAAGACCCAGAACCCTACAGGACCCCTGGGGTTGGCCGAGCCACTGAGGGCCGGGATTTTATTCCTCTGCTCGATTCTGTTGTATTCTTGGCCAATCAGAGTAAAGCAAACATCACCCTCAGAGTTTTGGATGATGAAGATCCAGAACGGGATGAGTCAGTGTTTGTGAAGTTAATCAGCTCTCATCTCATCCGAGGAGAACAAGAGAGGCTTGGTAAGATAAAGACATCATCATCATATGTTAAGAAAAAATACTTAACATATGATATGATATGATAAACTGTCCTCTTACTGGTTCTTTCAGTTTCCAGTTCCCCTTCTCTGGGTGCCGGGAGTAATATTGTAGCTCAGGTGATAGTGGAGGCCAGTGATGATGCTTTTGGAATCCTCCAGCTGTCAGCATCTGCTGTCAGTGTGGCTGAACACTACGTTGGTCCGATAATCAACGTCACCCGTGTTGGGGGTATTTTTGCTGATGTATCTGTCAAGTTCAGAGCAGTGCCTTTGACCGCTAGAGTCAGTAAGTATGACTATAGAGGTGACTCTTTCTCTCTACAGTATGTGTGTGAGCAACAAGCCTTGTCATTGTGTTTTCAATATGTTTAACTTTGTAGGTGAAGACTACAGCGTGGCCTCAACTGATGTTGTCCTCCTAGAAGGGGAGTCCAGTAAATCAGTACCAATCTATGTTATTAATGATGTGATCCCTGAGTTGGAGGAGACCTTCAGCATTGAGCTCATCAACCAGACGACGGGAGGAGCTCTTCTGGGAGAGGTCACACGTGCCATCATCACCATACTGCCTTCTGATGACCCTTTTGGTGCCTTTGGTTAGTAGCCCACACACAGGGTCATTTTTAACCTTTCTTTCTATTGATAGTTTGCCATTGTTTACCAACTTCGTCCCTTTTTTTTAATCTATCTAGTCTTCCAGGCTATTCCAGTTACAATAGAGGAGCCAGACACTAACTCTGCTGTTGTCACACTACCTATCGTGCGCAATGCTGGTACTATTGGCACAGTGACAGTTAAATGGCAGGCCACTGTCAATGGTAAACTAGCAGTAGGGGACATTAGGCCCACATCAGGAGAGGTAACGTTTGCTCCTGGAGAGACCATGAAGACACTCCGTGTGGAGATTCTAGCTGACGATGTACCCGAAATTACTGAGGTAAGAAGCTAAAGGTGGAAATGTCACTGTGAATTATGTCAAAAAATACATTATTAGAAATATTTTTACTACTTATTATTTGTTATCTTATCTTTGTCACTTTCTTTCTGTCTTTTCTAGACAATTAAGGTGGAACTAATTGATGCCAGTAATGGAGGAAACCTGGGAGCTGACACATTTGTCAACATTATAGTGCCTGCCAATGACAACCCGTATGGAACAGTGTACTTTGAACACTCTATGTACCGTGTCCAGGAGCCACTCGAGGGAGTTTATAGAGCCAATGTCACTGTTCGCAGGAGGTATTTTTTATTTTATTATGATTTTTGAACATCACATTGAACAACCTATTCCTCTCTGCTGTCTTTCTGTTGTCATCACCATTATCTTTATTACAGGGGTGGTCACTTTGGTCACTTGGAGATCATGTACAGCACCTCTGACATTGACATTGTTGGCATGGCTCAGGGTGAAGGCCAGAATCTGTCAAAGTACTACAATGTTCCAAAACCAGGCGTTCCTGCTGCTGCACTCCTTAGGACATTTAACATTACCGGTCAGCAAGACCCCCTGGCTGCATGTGCTGCTGCTTGTCTGAGAGAGCGTGCATGCCAGGCCTTCTCTCTGTCATCAAGTGGGACCCCATCTTCTTGCACTTGGGTGCTATCAGGGGCTGACCAGTTGACCTCCCAGTCCCAAGTTATGACTTACGTAAAAAACATGACTGCAGCTGCTGTCTTGTTCAGTTCCCAGGCTGTGGCAGGGAGTGATTACACCCCTGCAACGGCTCAAAGAGCCCTCATGGATGATGGATCAGGGGTTACAAACCTCACAGTCCTGATTTTGACTGATTCATTCCCTGAAATGGATGAAAGCTTCTCTATTCAGATATTAAAGGTAAAAATCAGCATATGCTGTATGTTTATTCTGCATAATAATAATGATGGTCTTTGAAATAATTTATGTATTTCCTGTCATTAGATTTCTATGTGAAACTGTGTAAAAAAATAAAACGCTTTATCATGTGTTGTCTGAAGGTCGAGCTGATAAATTTGACCGTGCCACAGAAGAACTTGCCCTCAATTGGTCAGCCGGACAAAGCAGTAGTCACTATAGGGGTGAATGGAGATGCATTTGGGGTATTTTTGATCTACAGCCTCAGTCCCAACACCACTAATCAGGGCCTCTATCTAGAAGTTCGAGAGGAGCCTATGGTTGTGCCTCTGGTGATAGAGAGGAGAGGAGGGAATCTGGGCACAGTCACTGTAGAATGGAGGTTTGTTGGAGGAACGACTTCACCCAATGCTGACTTCACGGGGACTGGAGGAACTCTAATCTTTGATGGTATGTGAATTACTCAACAATGAGTAATAGTTTTAGGACTGCTTTCTATTAAATGGTGGTCCAGTTTGTCAAGTCCTGACCAGGCTTAATAATCCAGTGGAATAGAAGAACATGTAACGCTTAGACTGTGTGGCTTGTCTTTTTTCCTGTCTGTCTGCAGGTTCTTTAAAGAAAACAGTAGAGATTGTAATCAGAGATGATGCTGAACCAGAGGACAATGAGAACCTAATGATTGGACTTGTAAATACAGCTGGAGGAAGTCGAATCCTGCCCAGCTCTGACACTGTAACCATTGTGATACTGGCCAATGACAACGTGGCTGGGGTAGTAGGATTCCATTCAGGCTCCCGCTCTGTCATCGCCAGAGAAGGTGGGTGGCTGTCTTTTGTAATTTGCAAATGTGCTTCCGTAATTTCTTTATGGTGTGTGTACCATGTGTTTTTAAGCACTTTGTCACCCCCATATTATTTATTTAGGAATCAGAGAGTAAGCAGCATGCTGCTGGTTTTCTGTTTATATATTGACATGACATTTCCATACAACTACATATCTTGACGTACCTCTGCTGGCTTTTATAGTATAAAAATATTAAATTTAGAAGTCCATAAATCTAACCATGTTCAAAAACCTGTACTTGAACTCTGATCATTTTCGTCTACATACATGTATAAGATAAAGGCATGTTTCAGACTGATTAAAAAATTTCTTATTTGCTAGTTGCAATGAGTTCACTAAACATTGGAGATAAGGGCATATCGTTAAAAAAAAAGACACATAACCTTAGGTTACACTTGATTGCAAACGTTACAGACATTATATTTAACCTTACAGGCGAAAAGCTGTCCCTCTTAGTGTTGAGAACAGCTCCAGGTCTGGGTAATGTTACTGTGGATTGGACTATACAAGGGCCGCTTGTACACCGAACCTTCACCCAAACCACAGGAACCCTTTTTTTTACCAAGGTAAAAAGTTTTATGACAAAATCATAGTTAGCCATGTTTATTTCACAGTTAAAGCACAAATCTGCAATTACCATCTGTAATTTGACACCGCCAGGACTAATTGTATATTTGGTGCATGTCTTTTACAGGGAGAATTGAATAATACCATAGTCCTTCAGCTTCTTGATGATGCCACACCGGAGAACAAAGATGAATACAGAGTTTCATTGTCCAACATACAAACCTTTGGTAACAAGCAGAGATGTCTATTTGATTGATAATTGTGTGGCATGTCTTTGTGTGCAAACCATAAATACCAAAAAAAACCTCTTCCCTGCAGACTTAATCAAACTGACTTCTACACAGGTGTTGTGGTGACGGGCCATGCTGCCCTTGATGTTCAAGGCAGTGAGGCAGTGATTACTGTGGACACCAGCGATAAGCCCTATGGCCTGCTGACTATTGCCCCAACATCCCTTAGAGTAACCACAGAGGAACGAGAACAAATTATAAAGATCTACATCAACAGAGAGTTTGGAGCCTCTGGTCAGTGGTTCAACTATGAAATTAAAAGAAGGAGAAAATAAGGCATTATTTATTGGGTTCAATTTTAACAAATTATTATTTGTTAAAATTTAACAATTTATAGCTCTAAAATTTTGTATCCACTTTTATCCTTTTTCTTACTTACTAAACCTTATTTTTGTGTGTACAGGGGCGGTGAATGTCACCTATGATGTCATAAGAGGTTCTGTGCAAAACCTATCCCAGGTAGAAGGGAATCTAGCTGAGCCGGGACAAGACTTCATCTCTGGTACCGGTTATGTAATTCTTCAGGAGGGACAGACTTCTGTTGCCATTCCTGTTACCATACTGGAGGTAAAAACAGTGACTGCCTTCCGTAATGCGATATTTCCATTCATCAAACTTGACAACACTGTTTAATAACTCACTTTTTTTGTTTTATTAGGATGACATTCCAGAGTTGCAGGAATTCTTCCTGGTCAACATAACGTCAGCAGTGTTCATCACGACCCTCGCGACTGCTCCTCAGCTAGGTATGGAAAAATTTGAGAGTGCTCCAGTCACTGCTGAGTTTTAGCTATGTTAACTCATCCTGATCTTTGACCATAAAAGACAATATTATAACTTCTTTGTCAAATTACATGAAATCATTTGCGTAATTTCACGAAATCACTTTTCCTCTTTTCTTTTCCATAATTTCTCGTGCACTGTCTGATGAGTAGAGGTTGTGCATTGCACATTGTCAGGTAAAAATAAAATACTCACAAGGTTTGCCTAAAATCTAATAGAGACTGATGCACAATAAAACTGTATGGTACATTGAATGTTAACATTATAGTTATTTTTAAAATGCACCATGAAAGAGCTTGGTAGTTATTGCTACTGCTTTTGCATAATCCAAACCTCAGGCCAATTTATGAATGAGTAAGTTTAGAAAGTGATGACTTGACAGAATACTAGCACTTGGAGGTTCTCAGAATACTATCAGCCTGGAGACGCACTGTAAACACACGGCAGTTCTTTTGGCAGCAATCATTATGTGGGTTGGATGGTGAGATTGATGCTTTCCATGATTGAGGAAGCCTGGGGATTTGGAGGGAGCCGAGTAGCCCTGTGTGGTGAGGAAAGAGAAAGGCAAACTAAACCCGTAACTGGCCTCCCAGTGTCTTGGCCACAGAGTCAATGGGAAACGACTATTCAAGAGGTCATAAATCAGTCCACCCGAAAGACTTTGCTCCTCAGACTCACAGGGCACTTACAAGAGGTGCTTCTTAGCTATAATCCTTCTCTCAAATGAAGCATGACAGAAGATAGATCTTATCCAGCTTTCCCCATACACTTCTCACTCTTGGTGCTTGCGCTGTAGTTACAGCCTAAAGAAATCACTGCTATTTACCACAGTAGACATGACAACCTTATGGTCGTCATTCATTCTGTCTATGATGTGGTGTCTTTCTCAGACACACAGGGTTTGGTGGCAGAAGTCAGCATTGCTGCTAATGATGGAATCAGAGGAGTCATTGAATGGACAAACACTGTGTAAGACAAGCATCCAGAAATAACTCATATGTTACACTGGTTTGTAGATGCTCTAATAAAAAATGGGTTTTGGTTTTCAGGTTTGAAGTGAATGAAACAATAGGCTCTCTGACTCTAGTTGCCTACAGGAATAAGGGAACATATGGAAATGTTTCTCTTTCCTTCTTCGCTCAGAACCTGGAAGCTCAAAAGGAGCTGGATTACAACACGAGTGAAACGGTAAACACAACATCAGCAACCTGGAAAAATATTTGAGTATTAATGAGGACATAATTGAATGAAACTGGAATATGCTTAATTGCCTTTCATCTTAAAGTGATTCTCAGCTCTGAACAAAATGAATTGAAGTATTTGGAATAGGAGGTGAAAGGTCTTGAGTAGCCTAAAGCAAGAATAACTCTGTGTTAACATACATGTAGTAGCATGACGTTTCTAAACTAAGGTGCCCTCTTTCCGCCAAGGTGGTCCATTTTGCTAACGGTGAAAGGTATAAGTTTATAGAAGTGCAGATTGCTGATGATGCTATTCCAGAGGGTGCTGAGAGATTCCAGCTCATCCTGTCCAAGCCTTCTCCCGGGCTGCAGCTGGGCACCAATACCACAGGTATGTGGAATAAAATACTATGAAATTTCTTTTTACTCAGGCAGCTTATAAGCCATATTCAATTAAAAAAAGTCAAGACTTTCAGTTTAAAATTTGATATAAAAGTCTAAACCATGACAACAGTTAATACCTGTTACTGAGTTGCTGGATTTACAGAAATTGTACAATTTTAAAATTGTGTATCCGGCCATCTTAAGCCAGTGAATAGATGCGGTCCTGTTTTTATATTAAAAATGGTGACCATACCAACATAAAATTATCTTCATGCATTTGATAGTGCAATCATCTTAACTGGTATGTATTTATTAAACTGACTTTAAATAAGCTTAAAAGTTATTTACACTGCATTAGATATAGAAATATATTCAGTATACTAAAGACACCTGGTTTGGTATTATTATTATTATATTATTATTATTATTATCATCATTATTATATCAATACATGCCCGTGCTACAGTATTATTTGGTCTGTTTGCGTGTTGCTGGTAAACTGATGTACTTAGTGTACTCACACTGTTAAAAAAAGTTGAGTTGCCAGATGTTGTTTAAATGCTAAGAATAGGTAAGTTTAGCCTGTTGCCAAGCTTTTTCTAGGCAATGTTATGGCATCATAGTAAATCAGTGTTTGTGAATATAAATGAAATGTTCTTGTTGTTAACTTGTTTGTTATTTTTGCATAAATGCTAAAAACAGGTTATTTTAGCCCATTGGTAGTAAGTTGCTTGGTTACATGTTGACATCATCATTTCTGAAATAGATAAGAATCTTTGAGGCTCTAAGATGTGTCTGTGTGCCAAATTTGATTGATAATACTTAAACTATTTATTTCTTTTCTTACAGCAACTGTAACTATACTGGCCAGTGATGATGGACACGGTGTTATTTCTTTTAACACCACCAAGCATTTCCTGTTGAGAGAGCCCACCTCTCTGTCAGGGCTGAGTGAGAGTGTGGCCAACCTGTATGTGGTCCGAAACCCAGAGAAAGGCACATTTGGCACCGTATCTGTTCAGTTTACCATCACTGATGCCAATGGCAGCCAAGCAGAGGGCGATTTGATACCTACACATGGGTTTGTGGTCCTGGAGGATGGAGTCAGATTTAAGGTGAAAAAAATTTGATTTTTAACAGCATTTAAACTGATCCGTTAGAAAACATACATACACATGTGTCAGTTTTCCTTTTCTTTTTCATTCCAAGCCTTAAAATTGCACCCTTTAGTATATTTTAGTCATCTGTAATTACAATAATTATCATTTGAGAATTGTTTTGCATATGCATTTTCGGATTAATGAGTCACATTTGTGCTGTTTCAGATGCTGGAGGTTAGGGTAGTGCTTGATGCTGAACCTGAAGGGAACGAAACCTTCACAGTGACCCTGTCAAGCCCAACAGGAGGTGCACGGCTGGGTGACCAGCTCCAAACTCTGATCACCGTCCTGGAGAACTTAGCTCCTTCTGGCCTGTTTCGAATTGGACCTTCTCTCAACAGGTCTGAGCACAGATGCATTAAAACTGTCAGAAAATTTGAAAAGATGTTTCTGAGTGTGCTCAGACACTCTTCTACATACTTAGTCCTATTAATTTTGTGTTATTGTGTACAGAACTAGCACTGAAATTGTTGCAGAGGAAGGTGGCAGAGCGGTCTTCCTCACTGTGTCTCGCAATAATGGTTTGGAGTCAGCTGTCAGTGTGGAATGGGAGATTCAGTCTGACACAGCTGTTGCCTCAGGTCAGACCAATAAAAGTTTAAATTTAAAGCCACCCCAACCTACCAAAATCTCTTAAATTTCTCTCTTTTCTATTCTGGCTCCTTTATTTGGCATTGTTGGTTTCTCTTTTCTTTAAGGGGGTTACGTACCAGTCATAGGCGTGTATCAGACCTTTGAAGACAGTCCAACCTCGGCTTGGTGCTCACTTCCTGAGGGACCTTCCTTACTGGCTGTGAGGCTAGATATAAGGCCCACTGTTGGATCCTCTCATACCTTGGCCACTGTGTATCAATGGCAGGGTGTTTTTGTGCCAGTAGAGGTATGCTAGCAACACTGTATCTAAAACAGTGTGATGGTCCTGGTACAATTAAGCAGACTGCACTGTTAGCTCAAAATTTTCTTTGTTCTTTTGTTGTTACAGTCTGTTAGGATTCAGGACCCAAGCAGATGTGTTGGGTTTGCAATAAATGGTTCTACCTACATAGGTATTACACATAGAGGCCCTCCTTTCTCCCCTGCTGCCAACCTCAGCATCTTTAAATTGCAGAAGGACCTCAATATCACATTGGTAATTCTGAACCCCCCCAAAAAATACAACACTCTATCAAGTTTTCTTACATTACTATAACACGTTGGTCTTCTTGTATTATGTCTGCATAATTTTATTTCTTTAGGAACTAGTCTTGGGTGTTGAAGCCCTGGATGTGAAACACTTCTCCAGTGAAGGCAGAGATTATCTGATAGCATCAAGCCAGGTGATAGTGACTGCTGGACAGACTTTTAATTATTTACTTTAATGTCAAAATTATTACAAATATGCAGATTCTCCTCATGTGAGGTATTCAAAACCTTTTATGACTGAAATTAATTTCATGTCATTGATGCTGCAGATCTTCATTTGGACTGGAGGCTCTTTTACGCTTCACCAGACTCTTGACTTCAAACAGAACATCCTCAGTGCAACTACTTTCACTCGTGCAGACACTCCCTACCTGTTGGTGTGCATAGACAGTCAGAATGCGAGCTGCTTCCTGCTTCGGTGGACCAGTGGAAGATTTCAGAATCCACAGCCTCTGCCGCTTTCTGGCAGAGCAAGTCAGGTGGAGAAAATCAACAGAAGAACTGAGGACATTCTTCTGTTAGTTGCTGTTGAAGGTGATCTTTCTTGCTTTGGCATGAAATATATGATTGGTGCAACTTTTATGTTGAATTTAAATTCATGTATATCCATATTTGAAGATATGTGAACAGAAGAATTAAGCAAAAGTGGAATAAAATATATACTCCTAAATTCCTAAAACATTGGTGCAGCGGTTGCATATTTACCATATTTAATCAAGTGCTTGTAATCAGCAGTATGCCAAAATGATGGTTTGGTTTTTGCAGCAATGAGATGCTATTGTTTCTGGTTGTAGTGTTTGTGTGTATTGGGCTGCGGTTAGATCTTGGTTAGCTTAGTACAAACAAACTGCTGATACTCCAGAAGGAAAACAGAAATATTTGTATCTATTACATTGTTCTGTTGTCTCTGTTAAATTAGCAAAATTTACAATGTAGACCAGGCCATGTATTTATACTATGTTCTGTATATTTTGACGAGAAATAATCCTTCAGTGTCTAAAAAAAAGCGGTGAGTGTTTTTGGTTCAGACCCCTTGTGGGTTTATGGGAAATGCCTCAGTGTGGAGCAGAGCAGAGCCACACACTGGCCCAGAGTTTGTAATTTGTCAGTCCTGGGTGTGTCAGCCAGGCTAGTGGTTTCTTTTTACACAAACATGCTATTTTAGTGTGAAAGAACTTAAGTTTGTGTTTGTTTTCATGTGCCTGTATTTTTTCAGGTCTCTTTCCATCCTGTGAGGTGTTACAATGGAGCTCAGAGCAGGCTTCACCACAACTCTATCAGTCTATTCCTCACCCCGGCCTCACATCTATTCATTCCTTCACTGATCCTTCTGGAATCAGTAAGCACAACTGTCACAAACTGCCCTGTTAAGATACAGTGTTGACTATAAATATCTGGAGAACTGACTTGTGTTGAACAGTTCCTCATTTACTAGCATGATGATCCTAAAAATACAGCAACACACAAAGAAACCAGTTTTAAAGCCTTTTTAAGGTGAAGATGTTTGACTTAGCCTTGACAGGCTGGGTCAAAATCTCATCTTAGTTAATTATGCATTTAACTTTTTGAAAGTCAGACTCTGAAGAGAGACTACACAATGAGCAAAAACTAAAGGTGTGCTGCAGCACAGGGAGAGAAAGCATCCATTTACCAGCAAAAGATGAAAAGCATCAGCTAACTGTCAATTTAAAGCTACAAACTTTGACAATAAGATATTTTACGTATGAAGTCTTTTGAAAAAACCCTCTTAATTCCTATGGAAGCAGTAAGGTTGATGCTAGTCAGATGCAATTAATCAGCTGACCATTAGCTAGCATGAAAGCAGAGGTTTTGTCAGTTTGCTGCTCTTTAGCATTCAGATGCATGTTAACACAATGCCAAAATCTTCTCAGGAGTGGATGTCTCAGCAAAAAGACCGTGCACTGTCCAGAGAAATTGCAAAAGACCTAAGAGCCACATGTCAGACTCTAAGGGCCTCAGTTAGCTTGTAAAATGTTAACGTTCATGACAGTCCAATTAGCTTGCCTGGAAGAGTTGCCAGGAGAAAGCCTCCTCTCTTTGAAAAGAATATGGCACCATTGTGGTGTGTTCAGTAGCCTCTGAGCAAACCACAAGACTTCTAGAACAATGTCCTTTGGATAAGCAAGACCAAATTGGCCATAATGCACAGTGCCATGTTTGAGATACTGTCCATAAATAAATGCCCACAAACCTCACTGACTGAAGCAATGTTGTAAAGAATAGTGAGCCAAGATTCCTGCGCAAGGACACAAGACTGATAAAGTTATGCAGAAAATGATTACTTCAAGTTTTTGCTGCTAAAGGTACCTCTGCAAACTACTGAATCATGGTGTGTACTTAGTTCTGCACAGTACTGTATAGAATAGTGTGTGTGTACTGTACTGTACAGAGTTCTTCCAATAATGATGTAAACTCACCTAAAATGAAGTCTGAGGTTTGAAAAACTTCTACATGGCATTCAAACCCCTTAAACACTTTTCTCTTTTTCACAGCTTACGCTGTGCTAGCTGGTAGAAATGGTTCATCGCTGTACTCCTGGAGGCCTGATGTAAAGCTGTTCACCATGATCCTGAGGGCCCCTTCAGCCATTAGCTTCTCCTCTCTCATGGTCCCATACTTCAATATCACAAAGATCCTCTTGGCTTCTTCTGAGGACAATAGCTCCACTGTTTATGAATTTACCTCTGTCTCCAATCAATCTGATTTCATACCCAGGTATTCAGAGTACGTTTTATTCAGAAAAAAGAAGCAAATCATCAAAGAGAGTTATGAAATGCTTGTTGTGTTTTCTTTACTTTCTCACATTCAGTTCTGGGGAGTTGCACTTTGCGCCAGGTGACAGAGAGCTGAAGATAGCCGTGAACATCATAGATGATGACATCCCTGAGGTGCAGGAGCAGTTCCTGGTCAGACTGAAGAATCCAAAAGGTGGAGCTGAGATTGGATTTGGTGGTCAGGTGAAAGTAATTATCCCAACCAACGATGATGCCTACGGAGTCATCGGCTTTGCTCAGGTAAGAGGATAAACCTTTTGATATTAGACAGCTTGTGCATTTGCCCAACATGTGTTATTGTCTCACATCATTTATTTGCCATATATTGAATGCATAAAATGTGTTTTATTGCAATGTAGAATTTTTTGTTTTTGCATCTCTGCAGAACTCTCTGTCTGTGGAGTTGGAGGAGTTGGAGCAAAATAATCAAATTTCTCTAAGTGTGGAGAGGAGAAGAGGGAGCTTTGGCAGACTCACTGTTCACTGGGCTGCCAATGGCAGCTTGGCAGACATTTATCCAACTTCAGGAGTGGTGAGCAACACTTCCTCTGTTATACATAAGACACATGATGTATTGACAACATGTTGGAAATTTAAATTCTTACTAATAATGACAGAATAAAATCTTCTAAAATGTAAAACGTTATTTTCTATGACAGGTTACTTTTTCAGAGGGCCAAACAGTAGCTGTCATCTCACTGACTGTGATAGCAGATAGGGACCCAGAGTTACAGGAGTATGTCACAATCAACCTTCGTGATGTCACCACTGTGGGACTTCAAGACCTACGACAGGCTGCTGTCATTGACCAGCGACGGGCTCAAGCTCAACTCGCCATCTTACCAAATGGTTCTCCCTATGGAACGATTGGATGGCATCTCGACTCCCAGCTTACACAAACACAAGAACCACAGAGTAAGAATTTCTGTGAATATAAATAGATGGATGGATTATTGAATGAGGTTCAGTCAGTAAATGTTGGTTTTTATTGGATCTCAGTGAAAGAGGTTTGATGTCGCGCAGTGTAATTCAGATAAATTACTGCTAACCTATTTAAATAGATTTCTCAGTCACGGCTTCTGTTAATTTAGCTTGCTGTGTTTCAGACTTTCTTGAAAAATCACAGAATACCAAGTCTTTACTTTTGTGGTCAGTTTACAGTAATCACACTTTGAGATTTACCGTAAAAGAGATTTACTGCGATTTCCAGCTATGCCAGGGAAGCCTGAATCATAGAGTAAAAGGCTTTGAAATATTCTTACTGTAGCTGGGCTTTTTTTTTTTTTACTGCTCGTTACTATTCTTGTTGTTTGGTTGTTATTTCCATTTTTAATTATATGACAGGTCTTTTAGACATTTATACAGCATGTAGAATGGATTTGTAATTATTTCTGTTGTGTTTTGTCATTGACTTATTTACCACAACGCAATTTCTTTTCAACCTGCAGGCGTTCCAACCAATGTGACTCTCTCCATTGTGAGGGAGCAGGGCTCCTCAGGTGAGGTGGTAATCTATTACACGACCAGGCCAGCTCTATACAACCCCCCCTCCAACCAAGCCACCGCAGGAAAAGACTATGTTTCCAAAGATGACACCATCATCATGATAAATGGTGCTAGCGTGGTCCTTGTCACTGTTACAATCCTACCGGTAAGGATTTGCTGTTGAGCAATAGAAAGGTTTATTAAATTCACTGAAGTGGGGAAGAAACAGGACATAGTTTAGCTTCTGTCATCAGTCATTTGGTAGCAAATAGGACCAAAGTATTGTTATTATAAAGAAAAGTGCATGCTTAACTTAAATAGGTGAAAATATTAAATCAGATTCTTTATTTTATAATTCCTGCACTAACAACCATTCAGACTAAGGATCATCAAAGAATAGACCGGTGTCTATCTAAACACCCGACTTTAAATGCTGAGCACTAAATCACTAAATATTTATTTTCATCCTTGTTCAATCAGGGAAGAAATAACCATTAATCCTCACTAAACTATCACTTCTCTTAGTCTTCCTTATTTAAATTTGTATAAAATTTGCACAGTTTGAGGTTACTGTTGTTTTCAAATCTTAAGATTTATAAAAATCAATCTGAATAATGGTTTTCTATTATTTTGTGTTTTCATGTATGTTTTGCTTTCTTTCCAAGGATGATATTCCAGAGCTGGCAGAGAGCTTCCTGGTAAATATCACTAAGGTGGAACTCATTAGTGGGCCAGTTGGAGCAGGGCAGCCCAGTGTAAAGAGACCTGGTATGGAGGTAGCAGAGATCACGATCCAGGAAAATGATGATCCCCGAGGGATTCTCCAGTTCAATGTTTCTGAGGTGAGGTGAGCATGGACATTATAGAGAGGTGAGCTTGATGGTGTTATTATACACTGAATTATTATTGAGAAATAAGTAAGTAATGCAACTGTGAAACATCAAAAAAGACTAAATTAGTAATAAAAAGTAATATCCCTAAAGATATTTCATTCCAAAATGTTATTTCTCAATCATTAAAAATTTCTTGTCTAGGATATTGCTGGAAGTGTCATTGTGGCCTATGAGATACCACCTCCAGACAATGTTCTCCTACTGTCAGTGTTGCGACTCGCTGGTACAGCTGGAAGACTACTTGTCTACTGGGAAGCTCAGCCAGTCACTGCTAATGTTAATGACTTCAGCCCCCTTTCTGGAAACATCACCTTCCAGGATGGGCAAGTGAGTTAACAATTGTCCCAAGTTAAAATGAATTCACAATAAATATCACATCAAGTCACTATATGAGGCTACTCACCTCTTTCTAGAGAGAAGCCACAATTGCCATCACCATCATGGATGATGAACAAGTGGAGCCTTTAGAGACCTTCACAGTGAATTTGCTGCGTGTAATTGGCGGTGCTCGACTTGGAAGAGTGACCTCAGTGACTGTAAATGTTCCATCAAATGACTCGCCACTCGGACGATTTGGATTTCAGAAACGAGAGGTGAAACTAAAACATGTCTGTTGGCATCAATTTCAAACTTAAAACTACTGGTTATTGTTCTATTCAGTGTAGAGTAAACAACATAAGAGATCATGCTGCCTAATCCTCTCCAAGGTTGCTGTCAGTGAACCAGAGTTTGTGGATGATCCTTCTGCTGTGGCAACACTAACAGTGCTACGCAGTACGGCGGGTGTGGGTGCAGTGACGCTGGTGTGGCAGCTGGAAGTTCACGCTGCAGGGGACCTCTCACCTTTAAATGGAACTCTCGTCTTCAATGAGGTACAGCAGAAAAAAGACAACCTTGAGTATCCTCCAGTTTGTAGTCTCACTCTGACATGTTATGCATATATACTAGATAGTACGTTTCTTCTTTAATTCTCTTTTGTTTCATACTTTTCAGACTGAATCCATGAAGTCATTTGTGATCAGAGCCCTTGCTGACACTGTAGTGGAAGGAGAGGAGCATTTCACTCTTCAGCTGTTTCCTGCAGATAGTGGTGCTGTGATAGACCCTTTAAATGGTTAGTATGTGAAAATACAATTTCAAAATGCTGATGCACATTTTGAATTCAGGATACATAATCATTGATCTGGTCCTCTGTAGGTATGGTCACCATCACTATCAGGGGAGACAAAGCTGCCCTGGGGATTATTGGAATAGTAGAGTCCTCTAGGACCATCCTCATTGGAGAACCTCAGGGGAATTACAATGGGAGTGCCAGAGTCAGGTGAGATAAATGTCCTGCTGCAAACAAGAGCTCTAAATTGGAAAACTAGTCATTTGAAAACAATGCATGCAATGTGTTTCCTTCTTCCAGCCTTGTGCGAGGGCCAGGTGTGTTTGGAGAGGTGCAGTTGTACTGGAATATTACTCCAACTGCAGTTTCTGAGTTTGAAGCAATCTTTGGCACTGTGACTATGAGAGATGGACAGTCTAGTGCTACCATTACTATAAAGGTACTGAGTAATGTTCACTGGAAAATTGTGGCATTGTCTCTATCTGTTCCTTTCGCAACAAAAAGCAGCATCACGATGCAAGTGATGTCAAAGTGATTTACATAAAATTGTCACAGCCATATCATTTTTGATTTTAGGTCTTGGATGATGAACTTCCTGAGACGCGCCGTGAGTATCAGCTTACACTGACCTCTGCTACTGCAGGACTGGACATAAGTCCCACAGCAAGGCATGCCAGAATTATTATGGCAGCAAGCGACAACCCATATGGCCTTTTCTCTTTCACTCAGAATCAGATCAATACAACTGAGAAGGAGGGAATGGTAAAGTCATAAAAAAAATACCCTGGTACATGATATATGTAGTTTCATAACCCACAGCAATATCATTTAAATTTTTTTTCTTCAGGTTAATGGGAGTGTCATTCGCTCCTTTGGCAATGAGGGCAGTGTGTTGGTGACTTATGAGTCATCAAGTAGCACAGCAGTCAGTGGATTGGACTTTGCTCCAGCTTCAGGGCAGCTGCTATTTACCCCTGGTCAAAAGTTGCAACAAGTGACCTTGCGTATCCAGGATGACAGTCTTCCAGAGGGGCCTGAAGTGTTTTTTGTTAACATCACTGCAGTGGCACTAGTCAATATCAGGTAAGAAAGGTTAAGAAGGTGCATTAGATTTATAATCTTGTTGAGAGGGTGATGTTATTCCATAGATATTACTGATGGCAAGGATGCAAATGGAAATAATGGCTGCTTACGAGAGCCCTAAAATATAATCTGCTGATAAGAGTTCTTGGCGACAACTAACTATTCTGTGTCTCCCTCTTGTGGCCAGCAATGTTGACTACACTGTGAGAGAGTCAGGTTTACAACTGGACCAGCCTCCAGCCATAGGTAGCATCTCTTCTCTTGCTGTCATCATACTACAGAATGATAATGTTGAGGGTATCCTGGAGTTCAGGGAGGACTATGTTAACATTACAGGTAACAAAAGCAAGCAGAAGTGTTTTTTTGTCTTGTAAAATGTTGAAGTTGCACAATTTGCTACAAACTGTCGGACTTCATTAGAAGGTTATCGATATAAATAATCTTTTTTAAAATCGTGCCTTTCTTGCTTGCAGTTGAGGAAAATGTTGGCACTCTGTTGATCCCAGTGGTGAGACGACTGGGCACATACGGGCGAGTCTCTGCTCAGTTTTTTTCTAGAGGCTTGACCGCAGCACCTGATTTCGACTATATCCTGTATAATGGCTCAGTGACATTTGGGCATGGACAGAATACGAGCTACATTAATGTCACTATCATAGATGACATGGACAGGTGAGAAGAAAAAGTAAAAAAAAAAAAACTACATGTCTAGCTTAAGGTATACAGTATATTTACTCAACACAGAGACACACGTATATGAAAATAAACAGTTAACAAAAAGACATTATTTCATTCTACAACTACTGTAAATCTCCTCCCCCAGTGAAAATGCAGAGGTATTCATGGTCGTGCTGGTTGGAGCTACAGAGGGTGCCGCTCTAGGCTCCCAAAATGTTGCGAGGGTAACCATCGGCAAGAGTGACTCTCCAAGTGGAGTTGTCCGTTTTCTCAACGAGAGCCTAATCACTGTGGCCAATCCTAACGCCACTCTGAGACTCAGTCTGGTTTTGGAGCGATCAGGCGGCCTTGTGGGCAATGCAACGGTAAGAGGAACAATGCTATAAAAATAAATCACATCATTGCAACTTACTGCTAGAGCGCCTTTGTTTCCATGGTGACATCATACAGTTCAAACTAGACCTCTCTTTTCACAGGTGGCTTGGATAATCCTTGGCCCTAACAGTAGAGAGGCTCTTCCCCTCATTAATACTGACATTAGAGGACCTGTGAACGGGTCGCTCTTCTTCAAGGATGGAGAGAAAAGCATGCACACCATAGAGCTGCGGATTCTTCCTCACGGGGAAGTAGAGGTGGAAGAGACATTTGTTATAGCACTCAGTATTCTGTCTGGAGAGATGGATGTTGATCCCCAGGCTAGTTCCATAACACTGAAGGTATTTCAGCATGTAATGACTGGAAACTTGATTTCACCATCATTAATCACTTTGCTCATGTTGTTGGGCACAGTTTCTCTTTCAAAGCACTTTTTTTTTTGCTGAAGGCAAGTAGTACTGGAATTAACACCTCAATCATTCCTGCTCTCCTAATGTTTTTGTCCGTCAGATAGAGAAGTTTGGTGATCCCAATGGTATCGTTCAGTTTACTGAGAATTCTCTTCGAGATCGTGTCTACAATGAATCCACAGAAGCAGAGGGCCCATTGAACATTTCCTATCTGATTATGCGTAGAGAGGGTGTCATGGGTAACATCACGGTAAGGTCATATCTTAAATATACATTTACTATTTAGTAATAATATCCAATATTCCTACTTAAAATAATACTTTATGTTAATTTGTTAACACAACCTTATTGTATCCTCAGGTGCACTGGCGAATACAGAGTAACTCAGATACTGCAGGTGACTTTCTAGCCTTAACTGGCTCAGTGACGATTCAGGAAGGCCAAAGAGAAGCAGAAATCATGCTTAAGCTGATGCCCGATACAGTGCCAGAGTTAGAGGAGCTCTATATCCTCCAGCTCACATCTGTAGAGGGTGGGGGTACTCTGGATGCCAACCCGAATCTGATCAGAGCTCGCATCAGGTTTGTTATTTGATCAGTTAGAAATGGTAGTAGAAAAATCAAAGACTGGATGAACCTACAATTACTATTCCTCTCTCTCCCACAGGGTGCCTGCTAACGATGAGCCTCATGGCGTTTTTTCCTTGAACCCCAAGCAACAGTTTATAGTAGTGACAGGCTCGGGGTCAGAGGTCAGCAGAGTTATGGTTATAAATGTGACACGGCTTGCTGGGCTATTTGGAAATGCTAGTGTAGGCTACAGGATCACAGGTGGGATAGATGAAGCGATGGACATAACGGAGATACTGGGTGGAAAAGCTGAAGGACGACTGCTTTTAAAAGAGGGACAGAGCTTCAGTGCTATTTCTCTGCCCATCAGCAGCCAGGTGAGGAACAGCATGTTTAATGACTCGTGTATAGAGAATTACCCTTAAACAAAATAAACACACCTTTTACGATCGAATAGCTGAAAATATCTTGAATCCCTTTATTTTGCCTGTTTCTTCCCACCGTAGGCATTTTTGTCAGTGGGTGCAAGCATCACCACAGAGCTCACTGATGTTAGACTCGTCAGTGCCGTCCTTGGCTCTTTGCCACGCCTCCTTCACGAGGCCAGTGTTGCTACAGTGATTGTACCTGAAGAAGCTGCCAACTCAGAGGTGAGTTGTGTATTTTTTTTTCTACATGTAAATGACTTACCTGTAAGACAGAAACTTATCAGAGCTGCTACTGAGAAAAGCGCTTCTACAGATAGGCTCACTGTGTACTTTTGCAGGTATTTATTTAGTTAAAAATACCTTCATCCATTATAAATATGGAATTTTGTGTCAATTTTTTTTTTTTGAGTCAGGGTAGAGTAATTCACAAAGATACTGACAGTAAATTGATTAATGATTAAACATCAGTTTATCAGTCATTTGACGACAAACCTTGATATTTAGCCCTGTATTCATCTGACTCCTCTCTGCATAGGCTTTCAGATCATTTCAAATTTAACGAAAAACTTTAAAAGTGAGGCATTGATGAGTCATTGATTACTTTGTGAACATGTATCTGTTTTTTAATACAAGTATCTGAACCTTGTGTTGTTAGATATTAAATTTACATGGCATCTTACATATAACCCTTATATACAACCCTTCTACTTTATGTGAGGGCACAATAGTAACACCACTTTTAACTGCCCTCTATCATTTATGTTCTGTAGGTTGGCTTTGCTTCACTGGCTCTACAGATTTCAAGTGTGGAAACAGGGATTTGTGTGGCAAATGTGACACGCAAAGGGCTGTTTGGAGAGATCAGGGTGCAGTGGAAGGCCGGGTATCCTTTAGGAGAGACTGTGCCTGGCTTTAAAGCCGGAACTATCATTCCAAACTCAGGTAAGACATTGGGAAAGAGACAAGGACTGAGCTCTGAAACACTTAAATTGTGTAGTTTTTTTTAAATATAATATTTGAAGGTTTAATAGTTGAACATATTCATATAGAATATTTTTTGCCTTTCTATTGAATGAATATAAATTATTTGTCCTTTGATGGCAGTATGCCACTCTGAGCTTCATCTCCCATCATTGTGTTTTTGCGCACTGCACATCTTCTTCTAACAGTTGATAGTGAACTCCTTCTTTATATTTAGGTTCACTAACCCTGGCCCATGGAGAAAGGAGTAAAGCCATATTGCTAACAGCGGTTGCTGATGCATTGGATCCAGCTTCATATGCTATACACCTCACCGCTGCTGCCTCCAGCTCTGCTGGAACTGGTGCTGTCAAGCTCAGGTAGTTGATACACTGAAAACTGAACTGCTACTTACTCATTTCATTTCACACGTGACCTCACTCTAACTACTCTCCCTGGACAGGTCAGGTTTTACGTTGGCAGAGGTGGAGCCACTGGGGATCTACCAGTTTTCCCCTGATTCCCGCCAGATTGTTATTGCAGAGGACATCCAGACAATTACACTTTATATTCAGAGACTTTACGGTTCTCGTAGCAATACCACCTACCTATCCTTTAGAACAATAGCAGGCAGCGCAACAGCAGGAGAGGACTTTTTGGCTGTGCCAGATGGTCGTTTAGTCTTCAACTCACCTCACCAAAACAACGCTTCATTAAGCCTTTCAATACTTGATGACACCCTTTCTGAACCGGTTGAGTACTTCCATGTAAACCTAACAGATGTTCAAGTTCTTAATCAAGACTTGGCGTGGGCACATACCTCTCCTCGCCTTAATCCTCAGTACAGTGCTGCCACCATCACCATCTTGGCTAGTGATGCAACTGGTGGAATACTGAGTATTGGCCCTGATCTGATCCAAGTACAAGAGGACAGAGATGAGGAAACCCAGCCGGAGCGCAGAGTGGTTCTGAGGGTGCGCAGGTCTGCCGGTTTTGATGGGGCTGTGCGTGTTCGAGTCCAAGCATATGGAGGTGTGTGTTTGTTTTGCTGCATGTCATTTACATCTATATTGTGGGACAGTTTATTATATTATTTAGTGTGATGTGTAAGACTTTTCTCTGACTTTTGTTGTTGTGTTTCTTTTTTCTTTCAGATGGAAGTGCAACCCAACTTCCTAACACTCTAAAACCGGTTGGGAACCTTGCAAAGGAAGATCAGGATTTCCGTTTGGTGTCCCCTATAGTGTCCCTGCAGGCTGGTGAGAATGAGACAGAGGTTATTCTCTTCATCCTGGATGACTCGGAGCCGGAGGGACAGGAAGTATTCTATGTTTACCTCAGGGATCCAGAGGGAGGAGCGCAGATCACAAACACTTCATTCCAGGGATTTGGAGCTTTTGCCAAAATCACTATTCTTGGTAAATGCATGAAAGATTTTTATGTGTGCACAAATCAAAAAAAGTCAGTCAAGCATCTCCTGGTAAATTAAAACAATGTAACATATTCACAATATATTAAGAGATTATTTGTACCCTTGGCACATTTTTTTTAGAAATGTAGTTTAAAGTTCATAAAAATATGATTTTTAAACATGAACATGGACATTTACAGCAAAGGGTAATAAAATTATTGTAAATGGGAAGTTGTAGTTTTTGCAAAAAAAAAAGTCACTTAATCATTTGCTTTCTTATGGTGTTGATTGGTATTCAAAACGGAAACATACATTTAATAATAATCCAAAGTACAATAAAATTTTCTAAAAGAATTTTGAATTCACCGTATTTGTTGGTATGTGTTCGTAACTTTCTTCTGTTGATTGTGAATCTTTTCAAAGTGGTCTGTTTGTTTTCTCGGTCGTTCAGTATTTGTACCCATGTTCTCTGGCTATAATTCACATTACTACTTCTCCCGTCTAGCTACATCATGGCATATATTCTGATAACTATTTAATGTGTATTCCTCTGTTTTAATTGTTTTGTTTTCTCTGTTTCTTTCCTGTCACACCAGGGAGTGACTTCCATAACGGCATTGTAGGATTTAGCCTTAATTCTCTGATGGGCCACGTTTTGGATGAAGACTCAGAGAATAGAACTGCTCTTCTCTCTCTGCAGAGACAGGAAAACAGGTAATGAAATAACACAATTTTCTTTTTAACTTCTGCTTAACAAGCGGTGTTTATAAAAACATATCTCCTGTTAATGGTTCCATTATCAATGTGTTTTTTCCTTATGCAATTTTTCCCTAATCTCAGAGCTTTTGAGGATCTGCAGGTCTTCTGGAGAGCAACCTTCAACAAGACATCGCTAACTCTTGTCAATAATGGGGTCAACCTAACTACACAGCTCGTTCGGACCTCAGGAACAGCGATCTGTAGGAGAGGCGAGATAATTTGCACTCTCACTTTGGAGGTTCTGGATGATAAGGTAAGACAGGCAGTAGATTTAGGCACAGGTAATGTTATAGCATTTTTCCTTTATTTCTAGCCTTGAAATGTGTTAATCTATTCTACTGTAGGAACCAGAATACCAGGAATGGTTCCTAGTGGAGATTTATCAAGTGGGTGCTGGAGCTGCCATTAATGTGACCACCCGTTTTGCCAACATCACCTTAGCAGAGAGCGACAACCCAAATGGTGTTGTATACTTTGCTGTGGGCCACAGACTCCCCATCGCCACCCTGACGACTACAAGCCTCACTCTCCAAGTTTACAGACAAGCAAGCACAGCTTCTGCCATGTCTGTACAGTACAGGACACTGGTAAGAGACAACGGCATGCTCTATGTAGAAATTAAGCACCGATAGAACTGGGGTATATGCAGCTGTTTGATTTGGTCTTTAACCAACATGGAATCATTAATGTTGGGCAGCTGTGGCTGTGTGTGTGCTAATCAGTGCTTCAATCCCCAATGCTGTTAGTCCACATGTCAAACGCCAATATACTGAACCTTAAATTGTCTCCAGTGCATTTGGGTGTGAATGAAATATGCGACTGAAAACATACTCAAAGACATTTAATTAAAACACTCTGTATGAATGTGTGCATGAATGCTTCTGGTTAAAAAAGGGAAAAGGGCTATTTAACTTTGAATCCAGTTGTTGCTCATTCACTGTCACTTTGGTCGTGTTATGCTATCACCACTCTCCATGGGTCTGATATTCTGAACTTTCATGTAAGCTTTTTTCTGAATTACAAAAATACATCTTGTTTTGTTGCCTCTTATTTTGTCTGTCATTAATGCTGTTTATATATTTTAATAAAAGTAGGGGTTTAATGATGAAGTTCAGAGAGAGACCAAAGTTTTCTCCCTCTCCTCACCTCTTTAATCTCATCATCAGCCTTCTTCTCCATGAGGGTTTGTGATTAAAGATATCTGCACATAGCCCCAAGGCACAAAGTATCTACCGGCACTCGTACTTTTTGAAACTGGAGATGAAAGATTGTTGAGTGCACTCTAAAAAAATCAAAAACCTCACATGCCTGGGTCATCTGCTTTCATCTCTCAAAGCATTTTGTGAGACACCAGGTTTGCTGAATAATAAAAGCCCAGTCCCCATTTGGTTCACATTTTGGTTGCTTTCAGCCTAATTATCATGACAGGGGCAACTTCACTGGGCTTTATTTGCCATTTAGACCATTGTTCATTGTTTTCAGCTGAAAACTTTATACGTTGTGTCACTTTTAATCATTTCTTTAAATATGATGGTGGTTATATATAACTCCATTCTCCACTTGTTCCTTTAATTAAGTCAAGCTGAGTTTATCATGTTTTTTTTTTTCTTCTTCTTCTAGGAGCTTTCCAGACAAGAAGTGGTGGGTCCATCTATAATCTGGCCTGCTAAAGCAGGGATGGACTTCCCTGAGCAGGAGGGCCAGCTGACCTTTGACGTGGGCAAACATAACGCATCACTGGAGATTTACCTAACACCTGACAGTGCCTCATCCTTACACACACCTAAGCGCTTCCAAGTGGAGCTATACAATCCTACAGGAGGTGCCACTGTACACTCTCAGTTTGGCCTGGCTAATGTGACTCTGGTGTCAAATGCAGCAAGTGAAGCTGTCTGGGTCTTACTGGACCAGTTGCATCAGCCCCTTGACCCTCCTAGATTAAACCTGGTGCTGCAGGGACTAATAAATAAAGTCAATCCACCTCTCACTAGTGAACAGATGATCGCTGTGTTTGAAGGTCTGGGGAAGGTAAGCCCAATCAAGTGGTTTTTACACCCAGCAAATGATAGTAAATTATTTTTTTTTTAATTACTGCATAAGTCTATAAAATATTGGATTATCAATGTGACTGCATGTGACTGTAAGCCAGTGTAGTTGTTTGTGTCTGTCAGCTTACTTAAAGGCCATACATCACATTCTGTGAGCTACTTTGATAGCTCTGTGCACCAGTCTGTCGTTTAAAAAGTCTTACTTCTCACTTAATAAGACTGCTGCTATCATGAAGTTAGAAGTTGAAATTAGAATCTATTTATTACATATTCTTAACCAGCTGCATAAAAGAATAACCAGAATACATAGGGGCATGTTTAGAAAGAGTAAATAAGAAGTAGAGACTGCAGGCAGCACACACAATGCGCATAACCCTGAAACTCAAACTAAAGAAAGTGACTCAGATGAGTGCTTTGGATGTGTTAATAACAGCACTAAAGTTTACTCAAACCTCCTCAGTCTTTCTCATCCTTTCTGTCTTCCGAGCCAGGTGCTTGCAGAGGCAGAAAGAGCTCCTTTACAGGACAAAAGCCGGAATTTGACCTATGACCTGTTGTGTGCCTTGGCCAATTCCAGTCGTGTCGACACTCGAGGTCTCAGCCACCTTGCTGAGGTGGCGGAGCGATTTGCATTCTCCCTCCTTAAACATAGTCAGTGTGAGAGGTGAGTGTCCTAAATGTTACACCTTATTGTAATACAGATGATCATTACCCTACAAATTAACATTAAGTCCTCCTTGGAATTATAAATTCTTCTTTTTTCTCCAGAAAGGGTACAGTCCTGGAAACTTGTCCATATATGACCATCTCTGCCTTCCAGTGGTACCCCACACAAATTAATGGACACAAGTTCAGTGGCCGTAATGCAGACTTCTTCCAGCTCCCAAATACCCTGCTGCCAGTACCAGCAGGTTTAACTGCAAACTGCAGCAACCTCAGCAGGATTCAGCTGACCGAGTTTAGAACTGAACATTGGTTTCTCACCAGTGATACAGCGACTGCTCTCAATGGAAAAGTAGGTGCTGGGACACTGACTTTATTTAAAAAGCATCATCATTTGTTAAAATATCAAAATCTCTTCTTCTTTTTTTAAACAGCAGGTGGCAGTATGGCTCTGATGTAAAGCAGCCATTAATCTGGTGGTTGTTCTGCAACTGAACCCTCTTCTGTTGTATCTGCTTATACGTAGGTATTCTCAGTCAGTCTCCAGGGCAGAGGGTCACGACCTCTGGAAGATGGCAATGAGGTGGTGTATCGTATCCACAGCCCCGGTCAGCAGGTTAAACCAGGCCAGTCTCAGTGCCTTCTCTGGAACCAGACCACTGGAAGGTAATGTAACAAAAACACATTAAATGAGACACAATACTAAAAATAGAACATCCACATTATATACAAAAATATAAGCTTCATAGTATTATTTATATAAAAATATTTCCATTTCTTTTTGCTACCTGATAATATCAGTTGCTGAGGTTTTTTTTATTTATTATTCTAGTGTCTGCCTACTAATTTATTTTTTTCTGGATGTAATTTATCTCAACCAGTGTTCTGTTTTCCTGATTTAAGACTACAGATACATTGATTAGCATCTAAAGCAGACCTCCGTTCGTCATCCTCATACTTATTTTGGGTAATAGTTTGCTAAATAAAGGGTAGAGTTCCATGTTTGTCCTCTCAGTAAGGCCTTTCTGTGGCTAATGCCTTATCTTTCTACTTTATATCTACACATTCAGTCTCCTGCACTCTGAATCATCCCACATTGAGTTACTTTGTTGAGGACATTCCTGGGGATTGAAATTGGACTTGGCAGGAACACAGTGTTTTTGGCAGGTTTGGCTTGGACAGAACAGCTACTTGGAGGACGTACCCCAGGAAGCAAAATTTATTATACAAGTCCTACAAAGAGAGAGCAAAATATGGAGCTAGAGAGCGTCAGAATCATAGTAACAGTGAATCTAACACAAACACGATTATGCTCTGGTTTGTCTCACGCATTCTTTGCAAAGTAAAGTCTACTGTAGACAATAATAAACTCAAAGAAGCCAAAATGTCAGAGAACAAAGAACACACAATCATCGGCATGGTTAGACTCATTGCGGTTTCTATTTACTTTTGTTGTATTCTGTTGTAGTGTCTTGTCTCTTATTGTCTCTTTTTGTCTCACCTCCAGCTGGTCATCAAATGGTCAGTACTGCAGGGTTGTGGAAGAAAGTGGGAATTATGTTGAATGTGCATGCACCCACTTGTCGATCTACGCAGCCCGCGCTGAGTTTGCAATGCTTGCATCCTACAATGAAGCCTTCTTTGCCTCAGGATTTATCTGTATCTCAGGTACAAAACACTCTCACCTTGACTTCTTGTCTTCTTACCCTCCTTGTAGAGTTTCCATATGTATGTCCCCACTTGTATAAATAGCTACAGGATTCAAATAAAATAAATAAATCACTTGTTTAAGTATCATTAATGCTGACTTCTCTGTCTACAGGCTTTGCATTGGCCATAATATCCCATGTGCTGTGCTCCCGCTTCCCCATGTTTGCTGCCAAACTGCTCACTCACATGATGGTGAGCTGCCTTGGAACTCAGGTAAAGCATTCGTTTAGATCTTGTTGTGTTTTCAAACTGTGAATGCTTTCTTTGCACCTGCTGCAACGCTAACCTTAAATAGATAACAAGGCACCTCTGGGAATCATTGTAGAGGCATCCATCTCTCCGTGCTCCAGTAGACCAGCTTATTAGATATATGTGGGTTGCGAACATTAACACAGCACTCATACATGGATTCATTGGCTTAGAGCATTTTAAAGCTGCTCACTGTGCACTCACTCATACACCCACAGTCACATGTCGCACGCTAGACGTGTCGCAGATATTTTCTTGGAAATGTGCATGGATGCGAACATCATCCAGTGTCATCGTTTGCGTAGTTTGCGGGTTGGTGCGTCCTGACAACGCAACCATGCCCCCCGCACCCTCAGCCATTAAAAACGCAAGCTGTCACATAACCATTGAGAGAGATAGATATGTGGCTACAGGTGGTCCTGATCAAGTGTGTGTGTTTGTGTGTGTGCACGTGCGCTTGCGTGACTGAGTGCGGGACTGGTAATTTTCCACTGGTCCCCCGCTCTTTGGTTGACAAACACGAGTCATTTCTAAAGAGGTCCCTGGGGGCTAGCCACCTTGGAGTAGACCCGTTTATGGCCCAGGCAGAGCCCCTGAACCTAAAAGGGTTTTGGATGGAAAATTCCACCCTGTTCTCTTTCCTCGTTTGTATGTTACTGTATATTAATGCCTTCTTCCTTGAAGGTGCGCGTGTCTAACTTTGGTCTGTGGATTAGAAATGTCTGTATTTTTCTAGCCTTTTATCAAAGCCAGCTGTGAAAAGTCTGCTTGCTGAAGGCCTATCTAAATGTAGGTTCTCTAAATGTATGTTAAAATGTAGCCTCTAAGCAGTCTTTTGTTAGTGCTGGAAGTATTTTGGAGATAATGATGGGTGGGATGTGCTCAATTGAAATAGATCAAGCGACATCGTGTCTTCACTTATTCAGTTTATCTTGTATGTCAAGTGGCTTGCTGAAAAAACATTTTCTTATATAAATCACTAGGAGCAGATTTCTTTCTTTCTTTCTTTCTTTCTTTCTTTCTTTCTTTCTTTCTTTCTTTCTTTCTTTCTTTCTTTCTTTCTTTCTTCCTTATTTATTTTTAAATAATTATCCACAAAGTTGCATTCCCAATATGACACATGTATTTGGTCATAAACAACTACAACATGTGACTCAACAATTTGCCAGGAGGGTCCTTTTTGTATTCTTGTGTTTTGCACTACCTCTCAATCAAGAATGTTAATTGCATTCATCTAATCCGTCTGCAAACTTGTATTTAAGAGAATTTGAGAGATGTTTTGCTCTTGCAAGCTCATATTCAGCAAACCTTTCTTGGTCAAGCTGTGGCTATAGCTGATACAGCTGCTTTTTATATAAAAGAACAGAAGCCAAAGCAATTCTGGGTATATGTTATTAGTAACACAAACGTCTCTTATATTTGTGGGTTGTAGCTCAGACCTCACCATTGATTTGAAGACTCATATCCAACTCCAGCCACCTCTGGCAGGCAGGGTATGCCATCTGTGTTGGTTGTAATCATTCACTGAGTTTGCCCTCTCTGTGGAGAAAATTAGAGCTGCCAGTTTGATGAATTTCTTTCTCCAACTGCTACAGTACACAGTAAACAGTCTGTAAGTTGAGTGGCGAAGCATGATTTGGGGTTAGTGAGGCAACCCTGGCTTTTCAAGGTAGCAGTTAGCAGCAGACCAGTGCTTATAAAACTATCATCTGCTGACCAGTCAGTTGTACTGGGTGGATCTAGATTTCCTTATCACAAGCAATTTAAAGGTTTTAGCATACTTCTGAAATTTTCCTGTACACTTTGAGAATGAATCTAAGAAACACATTCATTAAATGAAATGCTCTGTTGTAATTAAAATCAGATTTACTCGTGTTTCCCCTCTGACAAGTCAGTCCAACCTCGACAGATAGCTAACATGAGCGACCCAATAAAGATTTGACACCTGAGTTAAATATACAGTATAAGCCCAGAATAGAAATATGTCTTCTTGTGATATTACAGGTGCACTTCAGTAAGTATGTATTCATTTAAACGATAAATTATACTTTCTCCATGAAAATTCTATCAACTTTATTGTGTAATAAACTGTAAAAACTAAAAAACAACAACAACAACTAAACAGTATGTTTCCCAGTAGACAATATCAAATGCATCTGATCACATGAATAGATAAGCAGCCACAGTACTTCAGTACTCGAAGTAATTGTGGGGCTGCAAGAAGAAAGTCTGTTTTGCTGCATCTGTGCCAAGGTGGCTTGTAATCATTAATAGAGCTAGCTGTCATACCAAAGAATCGCCAGAGAAGAAGAAGAAAGATGGTATGTTGTAACCCTTACCCAAAATAAATGTTTTGGAGGGGATCTGAACCACACAGTAGGGAGGAAAGCCATCTCATGTACATGCATTCCAAAGTTTAAGGGAATATGAGCATCGGAATTGGCAAAACGTACTCCAACTTAACGTGCTGGAATGATCGGCCCTTATCTGAACCAGTTAGTGGTTAGTTTTGTTTAAGTGTCCCATACTTTTCTCCCGTGCAAATATTTAATACTGGATCGGTTTCCTTCATGAATGCTTGCAGCAATTATTTTAATTGTGCTTAGTTTTTCTACTTTTTTTTTTGTGAAAATCTGTTGGTGGGTTAGGTGTGTGTGTCTAGACATGCAAAATATATATATTTTCCCCTTACTGTAGCTTTACAAACAACCTAGCATGAACAAGCAGGATAGTTTCTTATACATATTCAAATCTTTTCAATGAAGAAAACACTTTACAAAAGAACGGTCCATCCATCGATTATCTTCTGCTTATCCTTGTCAGGGGGGTGCTAGAGAATATCCCAGCTGTCATAGGGCGAGAGGCGGGGTACACCCTGGACAGGTCGCCAGTCTGACGCAGGGCTAACACATAGGGACAGATAACCATTCGCAGTCACATTCACATCTATGGACAATTTAGAAATACCAGTTAACCTAACCTCACTACTTGCATGTCTTTGGACTGTGGAAGGAAGCCGGAGGCACACGAAGAACATGCAAACCCCCCGCAGAAAGGCCCCGGATGGTGGCCAGATGGTGGAGCGGAACTCAAGACCTTCTTGCTGTGTGAGGCAACAGTGCTAACCACCGTGCCACAGTGCTGCCCACCATTAATAGTCAATGCATTACTTTATTTTATAGTCACAATCATATATTGTTTAAACTTCAGTAAGAGAAAAATGCTTAGTTGCACACTTGTTGCATTTCACTTGCATCTAAGACTGAATTTGACCTTATGTAACCCAACAGTGACCACTAGAGGGAGCACAACACTATCAAATAAAACCAGAATTTAGACAAATTATAGTAATTAGGAGCTCATGTGTTAATAATATGGCAATGATGTACTATAGAAAGTTGTAATTGCATTTGCATTGTATTTATAAGACTTCTGGACCTGTCTATGTGAGCATATCGCCACATTCAGGAAATACTGGGTTGACTTACCTCACTCCGTTGCATGACTGAGGTTATTAGGTTTAGCCAAATAACAAAAATATATTCTCGGTATGTTAAGTTTGCTTTCTTGTCTGGCTACCGAATGGAAGAAAATTAGAAAGTGGAGTCTTCTGGTTCAGTTTGTGTAGTTTAATTGTATTACTGTCTCAGTATTTTTGCTGTCGTGCTTTTTACCTCTGTAGTATTTAGTTAGAAAATGCCACAAACCCAAGGGCACCAGAGGTAGGACATTTAATTGCTAAATCACCATGAAAACTAAGACAGCAGTGCTGGTACAAGCAAGAGAGGCAGATGATGAAGCAAACAGGACTGAGAGGAAAGAAAAGATTACATAAACTTTTAACTTTACTATGACATTATATCCAGATTGTGTGATGTGATGTTTACCATGTCAAAAGGAGCAGAAAATGTCAGATTTCTACATACTATTGCAGCATATCTTGAGTAATGTGTGTCCTAATATGTGTTTCTTAATCTTCTGGGAGGTTTATTCAAATATATAATGCTCAGACTGTATAGTTTTAGATATATAGGTTTAGTAAGACACTTTCAGACTCATCCAGCAGTATTGCAGACAAAATCTTGCTGAAGGTGTTGTAGAGTCAGACAGGTTGGAGCTGATCTGGGTCAATAATAAGACTCCTACAGGCAGCAGCCACTGTAAAGGCCACTGCATCGGGACTCCTACTGAGAAGAAAATCAAAATTTGTCACATCCACCACTGTAGGTGTGTCAGCCTGTCTGTCTGTGTTTGTCTGAGTGGAAATTTAAGTGTGCTACATAGGTACTGGTCATATGTGCACAATTATTTTTGTTTTACATTGATAGATATTGTCAAGATACTTAGAGATGGAAAAATGAAATGGTATTAAATAGGACAAGTAAACTTTTCAGGGCTTTGTTTGTTTTGGAATGTGCCCTTTTTGGTCATTCATTATATTTTGAAAGAGATTATAATAAGGCCAGGGCAGAAATGGAGAAAGTCCTGTTACTCTATGGTTAGACTTGTTTAGGAGTTTGCGTTATCCTGATAGTGTGATAGATAACGACTTCCAGAAATCAAAATAAATGAACAACTAAAGTTATTAAGTACATTTTGTAGAACAGACTGTGAAAATAAACGTACGTTTTGATGGTTATTCCTGATCGCTTGTATATTCTTTCTAAGCAGATCTTAGAGCCGACGGTGTCAGTAATTAAACAAGAACCCAGTTGTTTTCCAGTTGTTAAATACATAACTGAAGACCCAAAAGCAAACAGCAACTGAAGGTGGCTGAACATCTCAAGAGATGAAACACAGCATGTGATGATGTCCATGGGTTCTAGACTTTAGGCAGTGATTGACTGCAAAGGATTTTAATCCAGATATTAAAAATAATTCTTATACTCACTGAGATGAAAGCATAGTGATTGTTTGTTAATGTTAATGAATGTTAGTTTTGTTAAATCTGCACTTCAGTCACACTTTTGATTGTTTCATTTAAAATCCACTGTGGTTTTATACTGTAGTACGAATAAATATTTGTTAAAAAATGGATCTTGCTGTCAGTAGTTTGCTTAAACAAAACTCAGTAACCATAGAAACATAAAGTTGTTTGTTTTACATTTCACTCCCTTTCTCACCTTTAGCTTCTCATTTTCTTTTTCCTATTGCAAAAAAGTCTTTCTTAAAACTATTATTATTTCCAAACAGGACGTGCTATGATACTGAAAGTGTCAGATTTTTCAGTTTCCACATGCACTGTATGCCACTGATATGGACAACTTTGACCATCTGAATTAAAGGCTCAGATGATTAAGAATGAATATCTATAGTTTGTATTTAAAGTAACAAAATATGGACATTTGACATTTCCCAGTTTTTTTAGATTTTTAATATTATATGTTATTTTTTTATAATATTATGTGAGTATATTATCACACATTTTTATGTGTGATATATAATTACTATCAAAAACATGGAATGGAAACATGTGCATGCTTGAACACATGTCCAGTTTCTGTATGCAGGAAAAAATATATATAACATCTGCCTGTAATGGAAACAAAATGCTATTAAATGACTTTTCCTTTGAGATTAAACAGCCCACTGCCACGTCTCAGACAAACATTCTCACACACTTTCAGTAAAGTGTTTACCCTTGTGTTACCATTGCTTTATTCCAGTACATGGGAGGTGTTTAGGTGACTCTTACTTCTGGTTATAAAGGATTTCCTGTTAGCTCTGGGACCAAATCCAGCATTCGGAAGTCTGCCCTTGTATCCACATGCACAAACTCACACACACATAAACACTATGCTAACTCTTTTTCCTCTTGCACAACAGCTACTGCTGTCATTTCCCATCTCTGAGGAGAATCCAGAAGTTGTGTGCTTGCTATCGTCACTGTGTATGTGCATGTGGTGAGGGAGAGGGCAGGGTTAGGGTTTGAACAAATGCATTCAGTTTCTCGGGTGTTCAGGAAGGGAGACGTATGAAATGTGCAGTCCAAGACGTGGTTTTGTACAGAACATAAGATCAGCATGAGTTTTTCTGTGGCTCTGTTTTTCCTGAGGAAATGTATCTGTTCCCATCATGAACAATTAAGCATTAATTCAGTAAACATTGGGGGGTTTTGAATGTCTTTTAGGGTCTGATTCTCTGGTTGATGTCAGAGTACAAGCCTAGCTTGTCCTATTGTGTGCTTGAACCCACAAGAGTTTGGAAATCAGAACAGGAAAGAAGGAAAATAACAAGAAAACATAATGGTTACCCATCTGTCCCTCTCAGATAAATGTTTCTCATTTTTGACAGTTCATATCTAAATCTTAAGATGTTATTGTAAGTTGCAGTTATTAAAAAGTCAATAACAGGCTAAAATACAGTATGTCTCTATGAAATGCATTTCTGTCTCAGAGTTGAGCAAATGGCACTCAAGGTTTTTAAGGGTGTAAGTATCAGTAGCCAAGGCCTGTGTCACCGTTTGTGTATGGGTTCCAGGAAGTGCTCATGTTGCAGGAACCACGGTGTGTACCCGTGTGTGTGTCTGTGAGTGTGCGTGACAGAACAGTGGTGGGGTAAGGAAGGCCTTCTGGGAGATACTCTACTCGAATACCTTGTGCCTTTGTTTCCCTAGCTCCTCTTAATTTGTTCCATCTATTGTTAAAGTCAGCAGCATTTTTCTTCTAGACGCTCACTATTCATTGGGTCCGTATCTCTTTACCTGTTACTGAAAAATGAGCCAACACTGTACAATAATAGCCAACTGCTTGACTTTCTCTTACCTTCATTTTCTTATGTTCATCAGTTTTTTCTGAATCTCTGACTTTTTCCCTTCTTTCAGCACCTTTACATGGCAAAATAATAAGTAGTGTCCCTTCTTCTATTCTTTGTCCCCTTTATCATTCTGGCAGCTGGGAGCCTTTGCTGGGAGCTGTGACATTACCAACAAAAGGCTGTTTCACTCTGTCTCTGTCTCTTCTGTCTAACCCTCTAAAGGCTGCTTGGTGTAACTGGCCCGACTCATCAGTTTAAACAGTGACAATATATGTAGATGTAGCAAAACAGTCTGCAGGCTGTGGATTACCTTCAAGGCAGAGTACAGAGTACACACAGGAGACAACATTTATTTTTACCACAACAGCAAATTAAACACAAGCTAATGAGAATGCACACAGGCTCAGCTCACCTGTACAATAACCTACAGGTTAAGCAGATATGCAACACTTCTGCTGACATGTTGTCCCTTAGGGTTTGTGTTCGAGCACACTACTGCAGATAAAGAAGAGTGAGTGGTTCTCAGACATAAACCACTTGTGATAATTGGACTCTCTATCGCTGGCTCAGTTCGCTGAAACTCGCAGACTAAATCTCCCTTCTGCAGCAGAGCTCTAGCCAAGCTCCACCACCACAGTATGAAAATCAGCCCTGTTTAAATGAATGACGGCAGTCTATTTTCTTTCTTGCATTTTCTTTGCACAATGCTCTGAGTTTCTTCACCTCTGAGTAACTGCTACCTGTTGATCATTTGTAAATGTTTAGTTCATTCAGTGTTTGGTTTGTAGGTTCTTTACAACATATGATTAAACATTAAGCAGTCGGTTTTGTGGCAGACGTGGACAGCAAACTATAATTGGCTAAAAAGTGATCAAAAAATGATGAGATTTAAGGTTGCATCTCAATATCATGGTGTGAAAGAGTGTTTGGCATCCTCCTGATTTCCTATTTCTTTGTATGTTTAACACAATTAAATGTTTCAGATCATCAAACTAATTTAAACATTAGACAAAGATAACACAAGTAAACACAAAATGCAGTTTCTAAATGAAGATGTTTATTATTAAGGGGGGAAAAATTCCAAACCTACATGGCCCTGTGTGAAAAAGTGATTGCCCCTTTAAACCTAATAACTGGTTGTGCCACTCTTAGCAACAACAACTGTGATCAAGCGTTTCTGATAACTGGCACTGAGTCTTTCACAGCACTGTGGGGGGATTTTAGCCCACTCATCTTTTCAGAATTGTTGTAATTCAGCCACATTGAAGGGTTTTTGAGCATGAACAGGCTTTTTAAGGTCACGGTAAAGTATCTCAGTCGGCTTCAGGTCAGGAGTTTGACTAAGTCACTCTGAAGTCTTCATTTTTTTCTCTTAAGCCATTCAGAGGTTTAGTTGCTGGTGTGTTTTGGATCGTTGTCCTGCTGCAGAACCCAAGTGTGCTTCAGCTTGAAGTCACAAACAGATTCTTTGATGAAAACAGATGTTTTGGTAGACGGCAGAATTCATGGTTAGATTTACCATTTTCCAGGTCCCGAGGCAGCAAAACATTCCCAGACCATCACACCACCATCACCATATTTTACTGTTAGTATGATTGTGAATGTCATGCTCCTCTCTCCTCTGCCAGGCTGTCACTGTTATAAAAACAGACACACACAGAGCTGTCATTCCCTCAATGCAGCACACCTGTTCAGCCTGCAGCAGGCCCGAGACCACACCTCCGCCACAATGATGTGTCATATGAATGCTGTCTTATGAAAGATGTAACGGGACTCAAACCTTCCAAAAAGTTCAGCTTTTGTCTCGTCAGTGCACAGAATATTTTCCCAAAAATCATGGAGATCATCAAGATGTTTTTAGACAAATGTAAGAATAGCTTTTGTATCTCGTTTGGTCAGTAGTGGGTTTTGCCTTTAACACTCACACGTGTGCCTTTTCTGCACAGTCTCCTTCTTATTGTTGAATCATGAACTCTGACTTTAAGTGAGACATGTGAAGCTTAATGTTGTTCTGGGTTCTTTTGTGACCTCCTGGATGAGTTGTCAATGTGCTCTTGGAGTAATTTTGGTCGGTCGGTCACCACTGTTCCCAGTTTTCTTCATTTGTGTATAATGGCTCTCATTGTGGTTCACTGGAGTCCCAAAGCCTTAGATATTTCTTTGTAACCCTTTCCAGACTGACAGATGTCAGTGACTTTGTTCCTCAGGTGTTTCTTTAGATCAGGGGTGTTTTGTTTTTGAGATCTTTTAACTTCATTTTGTCAGACAGGTTTTATTTAAGGAATTTCCTACTTGATTCAACAGGTCTGCCCGTAATCAGGCCCGAGTGTGTTTAGTGAAGCTGAACTTCATCAAAGTTAATTCATAATTTAACAAGAGGGGCAGTTACTTTTTCGCACAAGAACAGTTAGGTTTGGATAACTTGTCTCCCTTAATCAATTAAATCATCATTTAAAAGCATTTGGTATTTTCTTGGGTTATCTTTGTCTAACATTAAAATTAGTTTGATGATCTGAAACATGTAAGTGTGATAAATATGAAAATCAGGAAATCAAGAAGGGGGCAAACAATTTTTCACACCGCTGTATATTATAGCCTTATTATCTTCATCACTGATGACGTTTTGTGCACATAAAGTAAACTGCCTTCTAGACAGCGTACTGCTCATTTTGTATTAAACTGCAGGAGTGCTACTAACTTGGCATTTGCATATGTTTAAAAGAAGTTACATATCTGTGTTTGTGATCTTCCAGCTGCATGTGTGCCTGTTCATTTGTTAATATGTAGCAATACAACTGGATCAATTCTAGTGGTCGTTTAACCACGTGTTGCACAGAATCTAACCTTTGTAGCCTGTGAAAGTTACATATAATTCTTTTCTGAAAGTGGGTTAAAGTGACCTTAGAAGCATCTGAACTTTTTACACTTAAAGGTAAAAGTCATTCTCTACAGTTGCTTGCCTGGTAGCTGTGAACAAAAGAGGATGCATCCAAGAGCAAGTCACAGTTATTTCTGAGCTGAGGGATATACATTTTTGGGAAAAGCTACGATGAATAATTGTGATAAGTCCTGAAAGCATATTCTTATGGACAGCTGTAAAACTGAGTTCTAAAAACTTCCTCGCCTAACAGATTTGATCGCTTCACTTACATTCATTACCTACTTTAGCAGTTAAAGCTCAGTTAAGTCAGGGGCCTGTTTTATTATGCAGTTACTGTTATTTCTGTCAACATGTTTTTCTGTTATGCAAGCTCCTATTAAATTTAAGGCCAAAGTGTTGTGAATGCAAGCTGATTTAAAATGTAATGGTTAGAAATGTACTTGCTAAATTCTCCGGTCACCTTTCACCTGATTATTTGGAGTCATTCAGTTTGTCATCAGGTCGGTTGACACTGTGAATGATAAACAAAGTGGGAGCCTACAGTTGTCAAAGTCCCCAATATCCTGTTCTATTTTTGGAATTTGACAGCTTGTCTTGGCAGAGCTTTGCATGTGGAGTTGAGTGAACATTGGAAGTTTAGATAAGTGCTTACACCGAAACTGTTGAGGCCGTTCCAGCACGATGTTTGCACTTGTTTTCTAGGTTGAGTTGAGCAGGATGTCTCCTTGATGTTGTCACGTATAGCACATAATACTCGTAGTAATGGTTCTGCTACTGCCACGTTGTACAGTACACGTTTTTTGTGAGTCCTTTAAAGCTGTTGTAGATTTTGCAAACTACAATGAGACACAGACACAGAGAGCGTGATAGATAGATAGATAGATAGATAGATAGATAGATAGATAGATAGATAGATAGATAGATAGATAGATAGATAGATAGCCTAGGCTCTGTTATGCTATCTCAATGGACTGAAATAGAAAATGTGAGCCACCCAACTTCCTCAGTCAATCATAAAATAATGAACTGAGGAAGGAAACGGCATATTTCCTGAAAAGACTGACGAGACATATCTATATAAAGACCTTTTGTTCTTGGGTTACCAGAAGATTGTAATCAGTCTGCCTTGGCGGGTTGTTTGTAATGTGTGTCTAATTACAGTCTTTTCCTGAACGTGATTTAATAACTTTAACTTTAGAGGATGAAAACTCTTTTTTTTTTTCTTTTTTTTTTAAAGCATACTG
>VURO01006003.1:48561-62301 GCA_015108175.1 Pelvicachromis taeniatus
ACTGAGGTAGCTGTTGTTCCATGGTCCATGGATCATGGAAATGGTCAGACAGGCGTACGTGATGTAAACACAAATGTTTGCAAGCTTTTAAGAAGTGACCCACTCATTTAACCCACTCCCCCCAAAATACACACATAATAACCCTTGCCTTACAAACTTTGGCTGAGCAACCAAACCTTCAACACAATGACCTGTAGGGGTCACTATAGCTCTATGACAAGAGCCAAGTTCAACAGTAGCAGTGAATGAAGTTTCTGATCAATGACTTCCCTGAGCTCTGCTCATTTTTATGACTAGAGCTTTTTGGAGCCCACAGAAAATCCTTCACAGGCACAGGAGGGAACATGTTTGACTCACATTTTCATCTCATTTTTCTTTGAATGAATTCACCTGTTGTTGAATGTAAGTTGTAAATAAGTTTCGTCATTGGGCAGAATTTTAACTGCCAGTTAAAAAGTTTGCAGTCAAGATAGTGTTTATATCCTAGCAATATGCAAGTCCCCAGGTAAATTACAACTAGAAGATTAAGTCGAAGTTCCAAGCAAACTGTTTAGTCATAATTTATTGAGTTAGATAGAGAGGGCCAATTGAGACTTTATTAAATGCATGATGTCACAGCAGTTGCTGTTATTAAGTCTAAATTACATAGGGAGACACCAAAGCAGAGTATGTAATGGATATGCTGGCAGGAGTAGCATGAATGGAGCATGCAATATCTTATCCAGAGTTTTCACAAATTGATTGGCTTTACAGTCAGCCATTGATACACACCGAGGACTGCTTCAGATCAATCCGTTTTCTGAATCAATGGCTTGTTAGACAGAAATGAATGAAACAGCTTAAGAAGGTCAGTGTAGGTTTGTGCGGGCTTTGTGATCACTGTAATAAGACATGTAATTGTCCCCAACCATAGAAATACTGCTAACCTGGAAGAAGCAGGTAACCATGGCAAGACTGTTCATGGTGGGGTCGTCAAACAATTGTAGTATACTTTGTGTGACACAAAGACTTTCACAACAACAACATTTTTGAATAGAACACAACTTGACCGGTATTTTAGTCTCCTTGATGTTTTGCTGTATGACACTTCATCTGTTTATGCAGAATAAGATAAAGCAAATGTCTTCACTGGTCAAGCCATGGTAGTAAACCGAAGAAGTCAGTTTGAGTGCTGAATCACAGCCGCATCATGAATGCACTGTGGGACACACAGAGGTTTGTGGTAGGGCAAAGTAGACCCATTGAGTGTGTGAGCTTAGGGAGCTGACCTTGAGCAGCTGGTTACAATGTTTTTATAGCTGTGTATGAATCTCTGTGTGTGTCTGTGTGTGTCCCATTGCTTGCAGTGAGCTTTCTGTCTGGTGTCCAGATTTCCTCTCACCAGATGTTGAGGAAACAAATTCGAGAGACTTCTTTAAAGTGGCGCTGTTGAGATCAAAAGCAACTTCAGTTTCCAGCAGTACTGAGGCTCTTTGACAGAAGGCTAAATAGGAGAAAGAGGAGGCCTGTTAGGAATGCAGCTAAAACTGCCTCATGTGGGTGGTACTATTGAGTCCTCTGTATGGAGGAGTTAGCATTATTGCTGGTATCTGTGTGAGTATAGAATAAGCAGTGGAAAAAAGATCCAGCAATAACAAAAACAACAATGTAGGTAGTTTCAACAGAGTTTCAATAGATTGTATATGTATTGCTGTCTATTGACATTTTTCATTCACTTTTTGTGTGTACGTGTGTGTGGGGTGTGGGGTGGGGGTTGTTTGTGTCTTAACAAAGTCAAACAAGCAGCATAAACAAGCCTTGATTTCCACATTCCCCAGACTTTAAGTAATGACCCTAATGACACTGTGAATTTGTTGACAGGTTTTGAGTTTGTCCCTTATTGCTGAATCACCTCTGCCTCTGAAAGCCTTAGACCTGCAGGCTCTCAGATTATTGTTTATTCTGGAAATACAGTATATCAGTTGATCCCAAAATACACGGTGGACGCTTCTCATATCATCCCTTCCTGTTTCGTGCAAGCACATATACCCAATTACAGCACTGCAGTGTGTCCTCACATAAGCAAAAGTAGCTGCAGCGTTGTGGCTGTTTGGATGTGAAACAGAACAAAGAGGGTGGGTGTTTATTTGCTAACAGCTGGCTCAGCAAGTATGTCCCAACCAAAGATTCAACCCAAAACACCTGTGAACTTTACTTTTACACTCAGACCTTAAGCAACTGGACATGCCACGAACACACTTGAAATTGTTGCTCATTGTCGGACATGTACAGCATATGTGATTTTGTGAGTTGCACACAGAGGCTTTAAGTTACAAAAATACTTAAATGGTGTCTTTTTTTTACAAAGCACGAGTGCTACTCTGAATATGTGACAGCAGGAGGAATAATTTTCACTATTTCGATAAAGCCATGTTATGTCAGCAAATGCTCAATCACTTCTTCTTTGCAACACACACTGGCCCACTAACCCACCTCTCAGCCACTTCTGTGTCACCTGGTTCTTGCAACTGGCTGCACTGTATGTAACAGCACATTAAAAAATAAACATGTGCATGAATTGAGAGGCTGCAGCATGCAAAGACTCTGATGCAATTCTGCATATTCTAGAAAAGTATTTCTGCGGTGTTGGTGAGGCGAGGAGGTATGAATGACATTGATTAGAGAAATAAAACTGGTCCACGGAAATAAGAGTGAAGTGGTAACGTTATATAGTTTTTTTTCCCCTTTTGTTTTCTTAAGCTCTTTCTGAACAAAGGCATAAGAGGAAACACCCAGGGTGCAGGCTGATGCTGGAGCCAGCTAGATCAGACCGGTAGCTGTTAGAGAGTAGGGGGTGGTGAAGGAGAAGGGAGGCGAGAGAAGAGGAGGGGGAGATGAGATGAAGGGTGGAGCAGTGGATGGGCAGGGAGAAGGGGGAAGAAGAAAAAAAGATGTGATGAGGGAAGCTGGAGGTGGAGGAGCAGGGGAACGCAGAGGTTAAGTGTTTCAGGACACAATATGAGATGGATACTCTGGCAGACAGCTTAGACCCCACTCCGTCAGTGATGTAATGCATATGGGAGATTCTATTTTTAGCCATCCTAGTACACTTAGCTCAGCATACAGGGCGATCGATCAGCTGCACAACTCACTGGGAGTATTAGAGCTGCAGCCAACAGCACCTAAATATTTTGCCTCTGTGCATTTTGATGTTGTAGGATTTCTCCTTTGTCATGTTAACAAGTAAATATGTGTTTTTGATGGCATTTTACACTCTATATTTTTTCCAGCTGCATTTTTAAAATCTTTATGTGTTCTTTTGTCTTTGTCTTGAATATGTTGCTGTCTGTATCATTTAGACTGCTAAGTAAAGTTTAGAAAAAAGGGCATTTAGTTATTTTTATGCCAGCTTGTTACATATCAGAAATGTGGTAACATCTTGTCCAGTGACAGTAAAATTATTCCCAAGGCAGTAGGAACAAAACAAAGCACAATAACAGCAGTGAATGGGTTCTTCTAGGCCACAAAACAAATGCGAGCTTTCTGACATTTCTTGGAAATTTAGCCAAAGCGATGAATGAATAGTTATTGAGGCTCAACGTCATGGGTCTGATGACAAAGTCTGTGGATGACGAGCTGCTTCTGTGTTATTTTCTGTCTAATTTTCTCTCTTATGTACTTGCTTTCAGTTATGTTATGGGAAAAAACTGCATGCCTGAGATTGTATCTTTGTATACTGGGGCAACCGATTTCCAGGCCAGCAGGATGTGAGTGACCTTTGGTGATTCCTGTTTTATCAGACACAAGAACATGCAAGCACACACATAACACAGACTTCACTGACAAGACGTATTTAGAGTGCTGTATCACCTCCCAGTGTCAGCTGTGAATAAGTCTATAGCCTGATGGTCTAGACAGGTTGACTCCCAGTGTGTTCCACAATTGAAAGAGCCTGGGGATAAAAAGCAGAGCAGTATCTTATAAACTATCTGATAAACTTCATGTCCACACGTGTCACCTCCCCCACTCTACCAACCCATTCCATATTGGTAGGTTGGACTGAACAATGGAATTCACCTTCTTTGCTAACTTCGGTTAGCTAATTAGATATGGCCATCTATGACAAACTGAGGCCTGTTATAGAAGCATCCTATTAAAAAATATAAATATAGATTGTGTTTCATGTATCCAGTTATTCATTACCATTCTGACAGTTGGCTATAATCCCATCATAAGATTTCTATCTGAATAGTGACTACTACCCAAATGATCACTCCTGTTATCAAATTTAATAAAATATCTTTTGGCCACATAATGAGGACTAATCATAACAATAAAAACACTGCGTCAGCATGGCAGGCAAGATATGGACTCAAATACAGGACTTGGGAAACAGAACTTTAACTCAAAAAAGCAGCTTTAATGTTGAACACGTCACCAAAAATACAAAAACATATACAGCAGCTAAGCAGGTGCAAACAATCCAAACACTAAGAATCTCCAGGGGAACAAGAAAACACACAAGCGCGAAGGATTACGAGACAAAGGACAAGGGGAGACTCAGACAAGATATACACACACAGGTAACGAGGGGAGATGAAACAGGTAGAAGGACAGTTGATACTAATCGGGAAAAACGAGACAAAGGAAGTGAAACCTAACACAAAAACACAGAGAACAACAATCACCAAAATAAAAGAGGAAGACAGACACAACTGAAAGGGGAGGCAAGACGAACTTCACACAGGTGTCAAAGAGGGACAAAAAAACACAGAGATGAGACCAGAACACAAAAGGGAATTAAATAAATATTACCTAACGAAGGTACACAGGCGAGGAAGATAAAGGAAATTTATCAGCAGTACAACTCATGATGCAAAAGGAGCAAAGCTCAAACATATGAGCCTCAAAACAGAATCATAACTCATCTCAGAAACTCAAAACGACAGCAAGTCATAATAAATTTAGCTAACTTCGATGCAGTTCTCTACATAAAAGTTAGCTGTCAACCACAAGATATGAAGTGTGATATATTATTATGTCCCTATTGAATGGTAACAATAGAGTGAGCACAAAAGCAAAAAAAAAAAGAAGAGAGCCTGGTCTTCATGTGCTTGTGTGTATCCATACAACTACCTACTGAATGCCTGTTTGACAAGGCAGATAAAAACCAGACGAGTTCTAATCAAATCAAATCTTTAACTTATCCAGAGTGGTTGCTTTTACCTCGCTTCTGTTGTTGAGAACAAGAACAGAACACAAACACACAGCCTTGTGCTTTTCTAAGAGGCAGCTACGTGTTAGAGAGTCTATTCAAATCTATCCTTTGCCTTTCCCCCATACATAACTGTTTCTCTGTACCTGTCATTTTGTCACTGCCTGCCGTTAGGATCACTTCCTGTGACTATTAAGGCTATGTTAAACTTGTGTGGATTCATTGGTCAAAGCCGTACCAAAATAGACTTTATTATTACATGAAATGGAAACAAAATCTGACCTAAAAAATCACAACACTCTTGGTCCACACGTTATTACACGTGGTAACTGTACTTTCTAGTCACCCTTACCCTCCTTGTTCTGGCGCTCTTTGCTCAGTACCCATGGTCAGGCCACACCCATCTCCAAGCAGGTTGTTTATTTTCATTCCAGCTATGTACTTGTGAAGATTTGTGACTTTATGTATTTATTTATTTGTTTGTTTGTTTGTTTGTTTGTTTGTTTGTTTGTTTGTTTGTTTGTTTGTTATAAATAAATAGGTATCTGTTCCAATTTTGCCATGATGTTGCACACAAACACACTTAAGGTGAAAACGATATTACCTGTTCCATCACAGCTGCTAATCAACTCAAGTAATCATTAAAGAGAATTTGTATTTATTGCTACTCTGCTTGGTTTTTCAAAGTTAGAACCGTGTTGTGTTTGCAAATGCGTATATCTACATCATGTTGGCTTGGGATTTTACATCTTGCACATGTCAAGCATTTGGTAATTTCCCCCCCATCGTTTTGCTTTTAGGCGACATAAGCGTAACTCTGCTTAAAATATACAACCCTCTTTTTTCCCATAAGCTACCCAAACAGCTTGTTGATTCAGGCACGATTCCAGGTAGTTCATGCACAAATTTCTTTCCTATGCCATCCCATCCACACACACCCTCCAGGGCTTGCAGTACGAATGAGAAAGTGACTCATAATTCTTAGTTTCTTTAAAATAGGGACTTACTTTTCCCCTCGCTCAGCAAGAGGATGCGACCAAAATTGGTTACAAAAAACAATTTCAGTGGAAAACCTATAAAGGATAGACATTCGAGAAGTGACTGCATGACATCATCCTATTTAAACATGCAGTAGGGCACCGGTTTAGCTCAGTGCGTTGAGCGGGTGACCACATGCCATACGGCTGAGAGCGGCCGGCCTGAGTCTGACCTGCAGCCGTTTTCCGCATGTCTTCCCCTTCTCTCTCTGTCCCCACTTTCCTGTCCTTTCAAATATAAGCTGTGGGTTCATGAGTATGTAAAACAGGTCTCATCATACTTATGTGGTAACTGTACAGACTGACTTGATAAAATCAATAAAGCCACAGAGTGCTACTGGCTTACCAAAGCTTACGGTGTATATATAATGTGTATTGTAGTATGAGTATATACTGAGGTGTTTCAGAGAGGTAGATATCTGATCTGTAAAAACTGTGGCTGTCAGACCTAATTACTCAAAGATTTGATGCTACTTAAAATTGAAATGTATTCAGCAGATACCTTTCTCATTACCAGAAGCTGTTTTTGCTACTTGATTGTTGACAGTAATGAGTAAAATATAGGCAACACTTGAGACCAAGTTATCATTCTTCCCACATCTCTCAACTCCTGCTGTCGTCCATTCACCCCCTATCTGGTCCATGGCACTGGCGGTGATCCGACAGGCTGCAGGTTATGTAACAATCACCCGGATGCTTTGGCACTAGAGGTTAATAAAACTCTCTGATAGACAACAGAGCAGCAGCATTTTGTGCTGCCCTCATGGGTTTTTGACACAATCTTGCCTCTAATGTTATAGATTGCATTTTTTGCCCCACTGCATTCATGCTTATGAAACTCTCTCTCCTTTGCTGCTGTCTCTTTTGCCTTTCCTTGCTCTCTCTCTCACACGCACACACACACACACATATATGCACACTTTCCACAAGCTGTTTTTTTATTTTTTAAACGTGCATCACCCACACATTTGTGCATTCTTTGTGTGTGGGATGATGGGACGATATGACAAAACATATTTATCAGTGTTGTTGATGCTTTTTCTTCTCCTTCCGCCTGCAGAGTTTGCTGCAAGGTGATGTAACAGGTCTGCAGGATGGGATATCTCTCTTTGGGAGGTGTGCGTATCGGAGTCCTGCAGTCTTCTTTAAAAATGTATACACTATATAACAGGCAGTAAATGGCCTCGTGCACAATGTGGACTGCTGACACTGCACTCAACCTGTGTGGGTGTCAGCTTGGCAGTCATGCAAAATCTGACTGTGTTGTGCAAAATGTGCATATGCATTAACTGAAATGAAAACTTGTTGCTTTTTCTTTATAGTCACAATAATAAAAAGTTGAGTTGAAGACTAAATTATTTGAAATGTGTTTTTCTCTTTTTTTCATGTTTGTCTACAGATTTGTTTCCTGGTGTCAGCTTTCCGTGGCCAAGTGTTTTTAGAGGACAGCTGTGCTACTCTGGCGCTCTTCTCTCATTATTTCCATCTCAGTCAGTTCTTTTGGATGCTCATACAGGTAATGACAGGTTCACAGCGTACACTAGATACATGTGAGCAAATATATATATATAACGTTCCAAAAAGTTGATCCTGGATGTAACGTTTTCAGTGGGAGAAACGTTTTGTCACTCATCCAAGTGACTTCGTATATACAGTATAACACTTGATTTCTGGCAAGTGGAAAATCGTAAATGTTCTGTAACTGCATTTTGTATTTGTGTGAACAACATTCGGAAGAAGCAACTGCTTTCACAACCGTAGATCAATGAGGCACAACACAAATGTTACGGCAAATAGGAGCCAGGACGTCAGGTCACCCCAGATTGGATACCAAGTATGACTGAAGGAGCATTAGGTACAAGACCAGCTGACCTTGCTTGAAGAGGTATACCAGAGTGACAGAAGGCAAGAGAATAAACCACTCCATTGAATCAAGGTATACTCTAGGTGGTAGTGGAACAATATGAGAACAGCCCCACCAAGGCTGGAGACGGAGCAATACTGGAAGAACATATGGGAGCAACCCATAAAGGCAATTGTGGTGGGGCATGGTCGGTGGTACGCCTGTGGGGTAGGCGGACACACCTGAGGCTCATCCTGCCTCCTCTGCGTATAAAAGGATTGAACTGGGTCCTGACTGGGTTGTTGTTGTTGATGTGTAGGCTGTAGCTGAAAAGCTGCAGTACCACAGTACTGCATGGACGCTCCTGTCAGACATCATAGTGGCACATAGCTCAGTAAACAGGGCGCAAAAATGAATTGACAAGAATACCAGATTGGCAAAACACCAGCTACTGGTAGACAGAGCAGTCTCTTGAGACTGCAAGGCCAGGAAAGAAAGCCTATTACTAAATGCTCCACACATGGATCCTGGAATGCCTAGAACTGTACAAGATCAATAGGAACTTTAGAGCCTTCATCAGGAACTCAGTGGGGATGTGGCGAATAACACAAGAGGCCAACTTCAAGCCTATAGCACATGTCACCATCAAGTGTGGGATCTACTAGTGCTGCATAATGTGAATGTGAATGTGAATGGCATTTGGACTGGAGTGTAGGCAGACAGTAACAAAGAGAGGGAAGGTAGTCAGAACTGAGGGGATAGCACTACCAGAAGGCAACACTGCAGACACTGCAGTCCCACAGGCAAATGGGAACCACGAAGAGGCTGCTAAGAAAGCCGCAACCACCAAATACATTCAGAGGGTAAGGCGAGTCCTGAGGAGTCAGCTGAACGGGAAGAACAAAATCCAGGCAATCAACACCTACTTCTTGCTAGTGATCAGATTTGACCAGATAATAAGCTGGTCAAAGGAGGAGATCGAAGCCACTGACATGAAGACAAGGAAGCTCCTGACCATGCATGGAGGGTTTCACCCCAAATCCATCACCCTGAGATGCTAAGCAGAAGGAAGAAGGCCCAGGACTAGTGAGTGTCAGAACCACAGTCCAGGATGAGACAACAAACATCCACAAGTACATCAGGAAAATGGCCACAACAGACCACGTGCTTAGTGAATACCTCAGGCAGTAGACACCCGAGAAAGAAGAGAAGACAGGAGAAGAACCATCATGGAAAGACAGGCCCCTGCATGGTATGTACCACCAGCAGATAGAAGAAGAAGTGGCTGACATCCAGAAATCCTACCAGTGGCTGGACAAAGGTGGACTGAAAGAAGGCACAGAAACACTAATCATGGCAGCACAGGAACTCGCTCAGAGCACAAGATAAATAGAAGCTGGGGTCTACCACACCACGCAAGACCCCAGATGCAGGCTGTAAAACAATGCTCCTGAGGCAAGATCGTTCTTTTTGAATGTCACCTTGTAAGTTAACTATCTCCCCTTTCCTCCTGCTTATTTTATCTCATCATTTGGCATTGCCAAGGTTCCTATTCTTTCTTTTTATTTCATAAATGTGGCATTTGGTGTATGTGCAACAGGCAGTGAACTTTTATTGTTTTACCACATCTACTGTAGCAGTCATAAAGTTACCAGTCCAGTGCACTGGCATGCCCTTTGCCCAGGATCACCTTATAACACCTTACCCCATCTGGGCCCTAAACAGCTCCTTCTTTACATTTGGCTTCTATCTCTTATTCCTTTCTTTACGTTATATTCGTCAACACCAAAGCCACACAGGATATTTAGGGACATGAAGACTGTAAACATACATCTGTGCCAAAGCATAGAATTGTATTTGAAACCTGCAGCATAAAATCTCACTTAAAGTAATTGTAATCCTGGAAAGAGTTTATTGATGACTTATGACATGCTGCAAGAGCAAAGGAATGCAGAGAGAGATTTCAGCAGCAGCTTTAGTGCTGCTGCTGCTGCATTGATAAACACTTTTCCTAAGTAATCCTCCTGCTAACGAGTTCTGAACTGCAAAGAAACAAAGGTATTTGCGTAATGCAGGAACTCTTTGGATGTTCGTTTATTTAGTTGTAATTTTTGAAATATAACCTGATTAAATAGATTTGACAGACATTAGACAATATCTAACAATATTTATCTATAATAGTATTTGTTTGTGCCATACATATGTATTTGTTGTGTAATTCTTCCTAACAATCCTAAATCCACTCAGGCTGAAGGCTCAGGCCCAGATTTATCACCATCATGAATCACATTTTTTTTTTATTATGAGTCCAACTAAATTCACAGTACCAAAAATACCATCACGTAAGGACACCAATAGGAATTGTATCCCTAAATGAACTTCCCAATCTACCCATCTTTTCCCACCTGTTGTCCTTCTCTTGCATAACATTTGCTTTGTTCTCATCAATCCTCAACCTTTTACAACATGTGACATGTGTACGTGAACATGACCAGTGTTTACATAGAGAACATAACATGTAATAATGTTATTGCTAAAGTATTATAAGGTTAGCTCTGGAATAAGCTGACCACTGCAGGGTAATACTGGAACCATGCAGCGGCGTACGTGTTGGACGCAGTGGGATTTTTCTCATATCTGATTGTTTACTATGACTTCTGGGAGATTTTAAAGGATAAAGTCTCAGGCCGAAGGCTTTCATGTGGCTTAAGCAGTGTTAGAATTTGGGTGGCGAGATCTGGAGCTCAAATAAAATTGGTTGTGACGTGCAAGCTGGTTTTAGACACACATGGTAGTAGTTAGTAGGGTAACAGCTGACTGGATATAGTGAAGGACACAAACAGTGATTCACCCTGAAAGGAATTCAAATAGGAGGATTAATGCAGCATGAAGAAGAAACATTTAGGCTTTTGTCGGTTTATTTATATACTCACTCACAGAGTTGTTTTTTTCATAACATGCCCTGTTTGTTAAGGTTGAATTCAAATAGAGAGCCAAAATGTGTGATAGAGAAGGCAGGTATGTTGTAAAAGTAAGTACCTGTTATTCACTAAAGGCGCAACTTCAAAAAAGATAGGCAAACAAAGCAGGACAAAAGGAAGAAAAAGTAATACAAGGTAAAGGCCAAGGCATTGTTCTTTAACACCCCTTCAAAAAAAATCTTGTTATTTCATAAATGTCAACTCTTACTGTGAATGTAGCTGACAAGAAAAACATTTCTGCCACCTTGGTTTTCACTGATGCGGGGTAGTGAGACCCTTGTGTCCTCACCAACATCTCTGCATTGACCCCAGTGATGTCTCACCACTCAAGTTTCCCTCATATCAGGTAGCTGCTTTCAGATAAGTGGCTGATATGAGTGGGCGCCAGCAGCCCATCTCAGGGCATGACAAAGACCTGAATCAATAACAGCAGTGTGAGTGTGTGTAATTGAGAGTAGTGAGAATGGGCATGTCCAAAACCTGATCAGGGGAATATGCAGTGGCATAAAGCCAGAAAACACACAATAATGTGGTCACTGACCAGAGCAGCTATGTCTTGAACGCAGAGGTTTGCAGTTAACCCCAGCTCACTGAAAATGTATCTGTACATTTTTTAATAAATGTACAAAGTCTTAAAGGCATCAGGATTAGGATTTGAAGGATCTTTTTCTGAGGTACCTAGTGAAGCCGACAGCCGGCCAGGGTGACACATTTCTAGCTTATTAAATAATAACTTTATGTGATAATGCCTATCCTATATCCTCGCCAATTAGTTTTTTTTAATACAACACCAGAGGTCCCTGTTACTTATTTCATCCAATTTACAAATGGTATTTACCTTCAATGGTAACTACTGGTTTTGGCTTAATTTGCACTTCTGAAACTAAACTAAACTCATATCTCAAAACTTGGTCAAGTACTCCCAATGTGATCTGCACAGTCAAACATAACTGGAAGTAAATATTTAAAATATACTGCATTTTTTCTGCAGTGTGATTGAGCGAACCTATTATTGTGGCTCCATGAGTGATATAGCCACTGCAAAACAACAGCTCAGCACAAAGTTGCCCATAATCCCTTTACTGTACCACAATGACTGCAGTTTTCCCACAGCCAGTGAATAACACTTCTTGAATCTGACTGACATCACTGTATTATCTCAGGGGAGTCAAGCTGATACACAATGGGATCCCTACAGTCTTGTTTGCTGCATCTGTGTCGGTGGGTTTGTGTTTATGTTTGTGTGGTTGTGAAGCAAGGTCTTTTTGGGTCAGTGGTTATAACAATATTGTTATGGTAGCGGTTGAGCAGAGTAATCATAGGGAGAGGTCAACATCATTTGACCTTGTGTCATTAATTGCATCACATCTTCCTCTGAGCAAATGTCCTGCTTGACTGTTTGCTAACAGATAGACATTATAGACTGTTTTTCCATTGCAGTTGTTGACCTGTTGCATAAACTTTAATAGCATTTCTCCTTTTTTCATGTTTAAATGTAATACTTTATAGACTTTTGCTTTTTATGCGTGTTAGATGGCATAAAACCTTGTAAAACATTTTGTAATGCACCATATATGACCGAAATGTGCAAAAGAAAATGAATTGTTAGTGTGCTTCACATGAGGATAAGACATTGTCTGCTTGCTGTCAACAGGTGTTCACATAAGCCAGTTATGCAACAGTGGATGGCTTAGTCAACCGAAGAGATGAGACTATGAAAGCCTTCTAGATAACTAAGCAAACATGGATATTTTTGGGTGTGATATGCGGGTGGATATACGTGTGTATTTTACTGACTATAAAGAGCAAATGTGCATATAACTGAGGAAAGTTTAAAAAAAGGGAAGATATCTAGCCTTTTCTCCCCTTTTTATTTTTATTTAACATTTTATAGTATCCCTGTGTATAAGTTGTTTTCTCAAATTGTTCTCTCAGGCGGTGAACTTCTGGCAAGTGCTCGTGATGAATGACGAGCACACAGAACGCCGATACCTGCTCTACTTCCTCTTGGGGTGGGGACTTCCTGCTTTGGTCATCGTCGTCTTGGTCATCGTGTTACTTGGTGGCTTTGGATGGACCATACATGCTGTATATGGGCTGGTGCAAGGAGATGTGTGAGTTAGCAACACATGTAAATACACACACAAGTGGTCTTTTTGAACTGATGGCATTTATCCAATGAATTGTAAGTACACTTAGGAGAGTATTTTTTTAAACTGGTGTGAGTCATTTTACAGTGATTTCAGTTTCCTTTTTAACGTTAGGGAAATTCCACTTCAGACTAGGTAGAGCAAACAGAGCCAGTGAGCCTGCCCAAATAATAAATGAACGTCTCATGTTTGTTTGCATGCCTCTCCCCACACTGAAAAACTTGGGTCTTGGGGGGAGGCACTTTGGCCCTTGGGTGGTCCTCCTGGGACTCTCGTGTTCTGGGGACCTCTGGAGGTCTGGGTCCTGGATCTCCTCCATGCCTACTTCATGCCCTGAGGGACAGGGCTATGGCCCCTCACACATGCTAACAGGTCGTTACATGGATAAACCTTTTGTATACAAGCGCGTTCATCCACGCAGGTGTGCACACAGCTTTCGTGACTGCTTTCTTGGCTGTAGGTCCGGGAGCACGCTATTCACTATACGAGTACTGCGCAATAACATTAAAAACGTAGTATTTAAAAACGTAGTATT
>VURO01006006.1:16808-39794 GCA_015108175.1 Pelvicachromis taeniatus
AACCCCCCCTCCAATCAGCTTCTCTTCTTTTTAAAGACAAAGGAAAGAATGCGAGGCATTTAAAAACAATTAAATATCAATGTGTCAGAGACAGATGACTCGACGTGACTCTGCCCAGACGTGTTGTCACAGTTAAATGGAAATGCAATGCAAATGTAGCATTAGAAGAATGTGCACATATTTCACTGTGGAGTGAGTCACCAGAATACAATCATGGTGAAAGTGCACAAGGAGTACAAGAGGACATATGGGAAGATCTTGGGGATCTGGCAAGAGGAGGAGCTGGCATTCGGGCTACAGATACGCAGGGAATGTGAAGCAAACAGTCAAACATGGCAGCATCTGGGGTCAGAAGCAAGCAGAGCCCAGGTTTTAGCGTTTGCTAAAGCAAAGCCTTGTGTGTCTGCAGAAGATAAGAGTATAAGGGTGCAAATAATGCCTGCTTTCTGTAATGATTAGTCCACTGAAGAGTTTAAAGAGTCATTTAATTATCAAGATACTGCAGTAAATTACATTTAACCATAGAGTAGATCAATCTCTGAGCCAACTGTATTCAATTTGGGTATAAATGTAAAAAGATATTTCTTTAGTAATTTAATTCTACGTCCATGTATTATTGTAGGGTCTACCTTACAATGTAAAGCGCCTTGAGGCGACTGTTGTTGTGATTTGGCGCTATATAAATAAAATTGAATTGAATTGAATTTGTATAATCTGTTTAGTCATAAGTAGTATGAATCACATTTTAATTCAAACTATATGTTTGTACATTATGCTGCTTGTCTCCACCCCCTTAAAAGAATCACTACACATTCTCCACCCACAAAATTTTGGTTGGCTATCTCTTGTTTCACTGCAATCTGAAAAACGCCAGTTCACAGTGAATCGCAGTCAAGCCCTGGCTACTGGGTCAGTTCGAAGCTGACGTGCCGTCAAATCCTGGACTCTTTTCAGGTTAGTTTTTCTTCTTCTTTTTTTTTTATTGCTTTGATTGCTTTGTTTTTGCTTTTGTATTATGAAGTTGATGCATCTCTTCTATGCATGCTCCTTAAACTACAACTACTCTCCTTATAATTTGTAGGTTGCGAGTCTAGATTAAGAAAGATGATGATGTTTGGATTGTTTCTGCTGTTCTTTGGATTTCTCTTGGACAGAGGCACATGTACTGCAAGTAAGAGACTGATTATTTACACCACATTTATGCATAAAAGATAAGAATGGATGGATGGATGGATGGATGGATGGATGGATGGATGGATATGAAGCTTGGCAGAAGCAGGGTATGTATGTTTGTGCACTGATACAGAAATACAGGCTGACTGACAACAACATTTGTTTCTGTTAAGTTTGCTTCTACACACTGATATGTCACAGTTTGACCTGGTCACTGCATTTGTAATCCAGTGTGGTGGCAGCTTGCTTTTTTTATTTGCCAAATTCCTCATGTTTTCTCCCCAGTAATTGGTAGAAAATTATCATGGTTGACAACACACAAATACATAAACTGTCAGCTATGTTAAATATCAAAGTGTCCCACCACATCCTGTCCAAGAAAGCTAGCCAGCTGACACAAAAAACGATAATAAATCAAGTCTATGGAGCAAACAATGACCCTGTGTGTAAGAGTGGCCAAAAAGTGACAGGGGCTTGAAAAGCTTGTATTCGTGTCATCTCTTGAAAAGGAGGATCTGATGGTTGTTAGGGTCACCCTGTGGTGATGGATCCCCTAGGTCTTGGCCTGAATTGAGGCTTTTGATGCTCTTTGACTGCCCTCCCATCTCACAGCGCCATGGCATTGTAAGTCTTTGGAATAACACACTGCTCCAAATAGATTGTGGACACTTTTCAAGTAGGCGAGCAGAGCCGCCAAATCTCCAGGATACCGGAAACCACTTGAGCTCAAATAGTCAGTAGATGGACTCCAAATTTCACCTCACTGTGTGTTAAAATGTGAAGATGAAAATCTGCACAAAGGAGTTTTTGATTCTTCTAAATTTAGTTTGGACTCCAACTGTGAAAACATCTGTGAGCGGAAACGCATACAAGGACTTGTTCTTAAAATCATCACCGACATGCTTCAGGTGGTATGAGGTGTTGACCAAACACAGTAAATCAGGTACAGATCTACTGTGTTTGGTTTTGTGTATTATGGCAAAACCTCATATGGGCAAAGGTTGGGGTACACCCAGGACAGCTTGTTAGTCTACAAGATATACACATTGTGGCAACCTGCATAATATCATGTTGGCCCCCTTTTTGCTGCCAAAACAACCTTTATCTATCAAGGCATGGACTCCACTAGAGCCCTGAAGGTGTGCTGTGGTATATGGCACCAAGATTTTAGGAACAGAGCTTTTAACTCCTGTAAGTTGTGAGGTGAGGCCTCTATGGATAAGACTTGTTTGTCCATCTCATCCCCGGGAATTTAAACCACTCCTGAAACAATTTTTTTTTGTTGTTGTTGTGGCACGCCACATTATCCTGCTGAAAGAGACCACAGCCATCAGGGAGTATTGTTTCCATGAAAGGGTGTACATAATCTGCAACAATAGGTTGGTGATAGGTGTTAAACATCCATATGGATGGTGGAACCCAAGGTTACCTGGCAGATCACTGCCCAAAACATTACTCTGCTTCCTTCTAGCAACCTGCAGGTTTGAAGGTGCTCTGACTCAATTGTCAACCATCTGAATTTGACCGAAGTCAAACTCACTCAAATCCTTGTGTTTGCCCATTTTTCCTGATTCTAAAAAATAAACTTTGAGAACAAAATGTTCAATTCCTTCCTAATATATCCCACCCACCAACAGCTGCCACCATGAAGTGATAATCAATGTTATTCCTAATTGGTATACATATTATAGGACATTTTAAACATAAACAGAGACCTGGGGATGTGTGTGTTTGAGTAGATTTAAAAATATTTGACAGTATAAATAAAATAGATGCCACTCCAAATAATGTCCCATAAAAATCAGAAAACAGCTGTCATGTAGGTGTGCTGTGATTTTTAAAATTCATGGAATCGCTTATCTAAAAGATATTGCACTTTTTCCATGTTTTTATCTCTCAACAACAGTGCAGTCGGAGTTCAGAATCACAACAATAAAGGTACCTAATCTGGCTTTTCATCTCTTTGTGAATACAAAATTAAATGTGAAATAAATCCCACTGACTTTCACATTGATTTTTTCAGCAAGAGCCATATGTGATGTCCAAAGGTGCTCAGCTGGAAGGCTATTGCATGGACCTGCTCTCTGAAGTAGCCAAGAAAGTGGGCTTCAAGTACAAAGTGCAGCTGGTTAAAGATGGCGCGTATGGTAGACAGGAAGAGAGCGGGAACTGGAACGGGATGGTTGGAGAGGTGGTGAGAGGGGTGAGCAGCAAAGCACTCTCAAAAGAAGAAGTAAATATGTGGCGTTTTTGAAAGGATTATACAGTAAAAAAAAATCAATAAATCAATATGATTTTCAAATTCAAATGTTATTTTTCACACACACAACCATATAAAGAGGACGACATGTGGTGAAACGCTTATTGCTGTGCAATGCCCGACCATTAAACGACAGTAAGAATTTACAGATTTACAGATTATGACCAAATTAACAGACTTTAACTTGAAGAATGTGAAAGTTACGATTTAAGAAAGAGATGATAAGAAGTGTGCAAATAAACAGAGTGTCTGCGGTGACGTGTATGAGAGTCCAGTCCTACACCTGGTTCAGGGCCCGAATAGCCTGGGGGAAGAAGCTTCTCCTCATTCTCTGTTTTGACCTTAAGGGAGTGGAAGCGCTTCCCAGATCTCAACAGTGAGAAGCGTCCATTGCTGATTTTAAACCTAACTATGTTAAGAAGTTTCAATAAAGTTTGCACATTTTATATCCAAACTAGCCAAATATATTTTTATCCTACAGGAAGCAGACCTCGCTATTGCTCCGCTCACTCTCACTGCAGCTCGGGAGAAAGCTGTGGGAATGACCAAACCATTCATGCAGACAGGAATCAGTATCCTGCTGAGGAAGGACATTTCGGAGGAAACAAGCTTCTTTGATTTCCTATCCCCTTTCTCAGCACAGACCTGGGTTGGCATACTTATTGCCTACCTGGGGACGGCTGCTTGCATCTTCATAGTTGCCAGGTTGGTCATAAAAGCAATTCTGTGATTATTATGATTAATTTAATAATAATTCATTTAAGTTCTTGAGGGTTATATCTGTATTCCCTCGGGCAGTGGGTTACTCTGAATGCTGTTTCATTAACAATTAACACCGTTCATGCAAATTGCAGACTCAGCCCTTCTGAGTGGAGTCAGCCTCAGAGTGAGAAAAACGCTTTCGGTCTCCTCCACAGCCTTTGGTACACAGCTGGAGCTCTGACTCTTCAAGGTTAATGGCAAATTAAGACACCATCTAATCCAATAAGCATCTGAACAACAAACAAGTAAACATCTCTCCCTCTTGTGGCATTTGCTGACCCTTTTTTGTGTTTCAGGTGCCGGTCCTCATCCCAAAGCCCTTTCGGGACGTGTCATCTGCAGCAGTTGGTGGTTATTTAGCATTGTCCTCTTGGCTTGCTATTTCTCCAACCTCAGCTCCACTAAGAACCCAGAGTCCTCTCACCTGATGGTGAAAGGGTTTGAGGACTTGGCCAATCAGGATGTGATTGAATACGGCTGCCTGGCTGGCTCTTCCACCCTTGCTTTCTTTAAGGTGAGTACAGCAGCCCTAAAGTGTGTAGTTAAGCTGGAATTAGAGAGCTTTTCTCTCTACTATTCTTTTTTCTTCATTCAGAATTCAAACAACCCCGTGTACCGCAGAATCTATGAGCACATGGAGCGGACAAAGAGTTTTGTGTCGAGCATGGATGAAGGTATTCGACGTGCGAAAGAGGGCAACTACGCCTTTATTGGAGAGTCTGTTTCTCTGGACTTAGCAGTATCGCGTCACTGTGAACTGGTCCGGGCGCATGAAGTCATTGGTATGAGGGGATACAGCATCGCTACTGCTCTTGGTGAGGTTGCTTATTGTTAAGCTCTAATTAAACAATTAAGTTTGGATGAGAGATGTTCAAATCAGTATCAGCACATAACCCCAAACTATCGTTTTTTCCTCAAAGGTTCTCCAATCATAAAGAACCTCAGTGTGGCAATCCTACAGCTAAATGAAGCAGGGGAGCTGGCTTACTTGCGAAGCAAGTGGTGGGCAAGCAGCTGCATAGCAGACAAGGGCAAGGTGTCAGCTGTGCAGCCGCACAACCTCAAGGGAATATTTCTGGTTCTTTCCCTCGGCCTTGGGCTGGGAATGCTTGTTGCCGTCCTAGAGCTGACCCTCAAGAGTCGCAGGCGTGCAGCAGAGCACAAGGTATGTGCAAGGTTGTCGCAACTCACATGTCTCAAGTAAAACTGTGTGTGTGTGTGTGTGTGTGTGCGTGTGTGTGTTCTTTAAGATTTTAAATTCATTCATGATTTTGTTGGATGTAGCAGTTCTTCTGCCATTAGAAGATCTTGTTATTGGTTGCAGTTTAAAGCAACATTGTCATTTTTTACGTGGATTTGAGAAAATAATCAATGGGATGCCTACCCTACCCTATCTACACATTCGTATTTACATTGAACTAATAGGTGGAATAAATTGTTTTTGTTGCACTGGTGTTTAAGCTGATTGCATGTCCATCCCACAGAAGACATGCTGCTCTGTACTGACTGAGGAACTGAGTCTGCGCTTGAGGACCAGCAGTGGGAACAGATCCCAGGAAAATGTAGATAAAGATGAGGAAAAAGCATAGAAGCCTTTGGGAGATTCAACAACTCTGAAAAGTGTGTTTAGCTTTTAGAGCTTTTTATGTTTCTTTCAGTTATTTTTTTTCCTTTTGGTTTGATAACACTTGATAACTTTGTTTAAAGAATTTACAGAAATATTAACTGAACTAAAAGGTTAAAAAATAAGTCCAACTTTGTTCAGGTATATAAATTACTGATTTTTCAGTACAAATGCTACTCTTTCAATGAAAAATCAAACACTTCAATATAAAAACATTTTTAGTTTCAGTTTACACTTGTAAACTCAACATTTTGCTAACAAACTGTTCACATATGTTTACTTTCTAGGTTTACTGCTTGCAACTCTACATCACGTATTTTGTACACTTGGCAGTGGCATCATGTGATTTCAGATTTTAAGAACTACTCCATGCATAAAAACTGAGATAATTGTAAACATTTCAACAGGATTAGAAAAGAAATAAAAAAACATCTAACAGTGTTCTAATGCTTTGTGTCGTCCATCATTCTAGAAAGAAAAGCTACATATCTGATTCGCACACCACCATCACCATCATTCCTGTGTTTTCTCGTTGTTGATGCTTTGCTTTTTCGTCAGGATTTTGATGTCTTCGTGTCACAAATCTAAAAATACACAAAAACAGTAAAAAACAAAACGGCTGATTTGATGGCGCCACTTAGCTTTTGTAATCAAAATTCCTTTCATTCTTTTGCATATGTGACTCACCATCTAGAAAAAGAGGCGATTTACAGCGGATCTCTCTCATCTTCTGGTCAAAGATGGCCTTCATCTCTCTCTGCAGTGTCCCTTCATGTTGCTCTGCCCCGGCTGATGAGGGGGGGGGCACGAAGTCCAGGCTGTCAGTGCTGCTGTCGCTGCTGCTGCTGGACATGGTGTCCGACAGGCAGAGACCGTTGGGTATGCGTCTCACTGGGTTGCTGTAGCTGCCGTAGTTTTGAGCTCCGCGTGTCTGACAGTGGAAAGTAGGCTTTCGGTTCAGCATCGGTGTCTGAGCAGAGGTAGTCTGTTTTCGAGGACAACTGCGTGAGCGGCCCTTTGTCCTTATTGGGGTGGATGGCCAGGGGATCACAGGAGCCTCTAAAGTCCGTCTAACCCTTGCAGGGGATGATGGAGGGACAAGTGGATAAAGTTTGGCTTCTGGCTGTGGCACGAGCGGAGGCTGAGGGACTGTGTCGGTCTGACTCTGAGCTTCTGGCAGTGGCTCAGGCTCCGTGACAATGTCATTGCCTGGTTTTGATTCTGGTGGTAATTCCTCAGGCGGTTCAGACTGCTCTGACTCTATCTGCTGCCCAGCACAGTTGGACTGTTGTAATTCACTGGGGTCATTTTCCAGCTCCTCTTGAATTTTTGGATTTTGGCGCTCTGGAGCAGGACTGTCAGGAGAAGAAGTCTGGGAAAAGGTCTCAAGGTCGAAGCTTTCAGCTATCACGCAGGGAGCAACTGCAGTGTGCTGGGAGTCAGTGGAAGACATCTGGCTAAAGATCCCTCTCTTTGTCTCTTGTGGTTCAAGAATTTTAACTCTGTGAGCTCGCCTGACTGGTTCGCTCATGACCCCTTTGTGGATGGCAGCCTTGGTTGCGGGCCCTTGAACCAGATAAGACGTTTCGCCACTTCTGCTGTCTTGAGAGATGGTGTCTGGATCCTTGCGGAAGTACAAAGCGCGTCCATCTTCTGAAGACTGGACAGAAAAATCTAGAGACGGTTGCCTTTGATGGCCCTTCATATGCTTCTGGGCTGCTTTTTGGATGTGTTTCCTAGCTGCTTGCACGGCATTTGCTGGTTTGATCTGTCACACATAGGAAATCAAAAATGATAAGAGAGAGTTGTCAGATGTAGACGATCTTAGATCTGTAAGTGTATTTTAAAATTCCCTACTTTTCCTGCCATGTCAATAATAGCGACATGAACAAAGATCGATGACTCTGCCATTTCTTCCAGGTAGACGTGGCGGTAACCTGCAAACAAGCACACAAACAACAGGAAAAAAATTATAGCAGAGGTTTTGATTTGAAATCTTTTCTTTGACTTACACTGGGTTTGGGTATGTAGGACATCTTGTGGAGAGCTTAGAGTCAGAAACAAATAAATGCCAGCATAAAGCAAAATGCACACGGAGGTCAAGACCAGAGTTATCTTAGTTTTGTTTATTAATTAGTTTTTGTTTGTATTTTGTTTGCTTTTAATTCAGTTTTGTTTCAGATACTCTCAGAGTGTGTTTGCTGATTTCAGTTTAGTTTCTTAGTTTGGTCTTTATTAATTATTATTGTATGGAGAGCATAAGTCAGAGGAATTTTATATTGTAGGTAAGTCAGTATTACAATTAAAGCACAGAACATTTTGAAAGCAGTTGACTCCAAGTCTTGTAGACATCCAGCGTCTCAATAAGTACAAATACAAGTCCCGTGAGACAAGTTTTTATAAGATTTTGCACCAAATTAACCAATGCTACAACGCAAGATGTTTGTGAAGGTACTCCAGGTTATCGTGGTCTAAGGAGCTTGGAAAGGAAAGCATCTGGACTTCTTTAAGTTCCTTGAAGACGTCTTCAAGCAACTTAAAGAAGTCCAGATCGATGCTTTCCTTTCCAAGCTCCTTAGACTACAACTCAAGTTATCGCCTCTATTCTTATTTTTGTTTATTTTAGTTAGATATCCAAGTTCACAAAATTGCTTCAGTGAGTTCATTTTTTTCAGATGTTGATTTTTTTTAAAATTTTAGTTCACTAAAATGCTTTTCCCACATTGACTTGTAGTTTTTAGTTTAGTTTTCATAACCTTGGAAAGGACAATATGTCAAGTAATTTCAAGTATAAAACAGTATTTCCTGTGTTGCACTAGTGTATGAATAAATATTGCGCATTACTGAAATATATATTGCACTTCTGGATGAATCAGCTTTTCTGTGTGTCGTCGTCAGTCCTTATTTTGTTACTGGCATCAGTCTGACTGTCGGAGGAAAGAAGCTGCCGTGGAAGCGTGTGTGATCAGACTGTCCACTCTTCTGCATCTGACGGTGTATGCTGACTGCTTTGGTCTGAGGAGGGTGTGATCTGGTCTGGATGATGACACTCTCTGATAATGTGTTGTGCTCTTTTCTCACAGTGTTGTGTGTATATTAAGTCCACTGATGGAAGCTCAGTCCTTATAATCTCTCACTTGTTTGCCACTTAAGGACTCAAAACAAACCTGCAATATTGGCAAGGGCAAATAATCAAATTCAGAAAGTTTTTCTCAATCACTGTAGCACGTTTCAAGTTCTCAGTTCTGAAGATGTATGTCCCAAAATGCCTCATAGTTAAAACAAAATACTAAAGATAATCTGCAAAAAAGGGGGAACTTGCCCTAAATCTTTCATTTATTTGTAAAATTGCCATTTTTACAACACTGAAAAAGTCTAGCAGTCGGTTTTTCGTCTCCTTATTTGCTAAAGGTCCTGTTTTGGTTTAGAGCGTCACTGTCAATAACCCCCTTTTTAAAATGTGGCATTGCTTCCACATCGTCTGTTTCTCTCATTTAAAATAATATTTTTGAGAACCTTTCAAAACATAACAAGGTTTAGATTTTAATTTTGACAGAATAAGGCGGTATGCTTTCAGAAGTATAACTTCTGGAACCAACAAGTGTACAGGTACTCCACCTGGCATCATGCTGGTGAAAGCTACAGTCCTCTGTCCAATGAAGTCTCTTCCAATAGGATCGTGATCCCACACCTGGAATCGCACCAGGGCGATATGAGGCATTTGAATGTTGAAGACGAGGGTCTCCTCCCACATTGGGTTGAAACCTGAACGAAAGAGACGTCACAAAGATCGAGAAACACAAAGTCAGCTTGGCGTGGAGTGATTTAAACTGCAACGTGGAGCTTCACACGTACCGTTATCATGCACTACTCGAGTCTGCTGCTTGGAGCAGTCAACAGGTAGGCCGATGATCTCAACTTCAACAAATGGATCAATTATCTAAAAAAAACCACCAACAAAACAGTGACTTTAGAGTTAAAAACATATTTCTTGTGGCACATTGATGATGAAGCTTTGATTTTACATCTACTATATTTTGACCTGACCTCTCCTCTGTCCCCAAACATAGAGTCTTTGGGTTTGGGAAGTTGCTGTCCACTAATGATCTTCAGCACTAACTGAGTTTTTCTGTGTCCTGGCAGGGGTTCCTCCAACACTGGGTTAAAGGCACCTGATGAAAAGCAATAGTATTTATTATGTCCTCATCCAGGATGCATTGCCTTTCACTTTGTAATCTGCAGAAATCTACTAAGTGTGAGTGAACACCACATACCTTTACACATGCACTTGGGCTTCAGAATATATCCACAGTTTCCATTGCTCGAGAACTTGGCTCTGTTCAGTTCGAGCATGCGACCTTCTGTTTGATAATTCATCGCAACTACAATGAAACAGAAACATGCGAACAAGTTAAATCTTCCACAATAACAACAAACAGTATCAGATAACCCTAGTATTGAGTTTTAGTCACAGTTTTGTTACCCATATGGCATCCTGAGTTCCAGTATGGTTGTGGGTTGAAGTTGCTTGAGTCCACTCTGTAGTTGGACGGGTAGACTCTGAGAAGCTGGCGCTGGTTGAAACGCACCAGCTCACCTGGTTTAAGCTGTACGATCTGGTTCATTACTGTCTCATCCAGGGATGATACCTGCCAACTGCTCATGAATGCTGCCAAAAAGAAAATTAAAACATATGAGACACTCACTCTGAAAAGTTTCTATGAGTTGGAATGTGCTTGGTACTTGGATTTACCTTGTGTTTCTATGTCATGCACACGGACAGATTTTGTGTACTTGACCAAATCAGACAGAGCCCGGGAGAGCCTCATTGTTTTCCTTTTTCTACGGAGACAGAGGGAGTCTTATAAGTGTAACCTCAGATATGATAAAGTTTAGATTGACCTTTAGTAACTGGTCTTACTTGGGATGGTAAACAATTTGTGTCCTCTCCCTGCTGTTGCTGTAGTCTGATTCACCATCAGACATGGCCTTGTTTTTCACTCGTATTCTCTTTTTTCTCTGAAAGAAAAAAAAATCTAATATTTTATAGCCAAAGTCACCCAAAAAAGGAAAGCTGTCAGATATTGCTTTTATATCAGCTGACCTTTCTTTTGAAGCTTCTCATGATTGATCTCCCAAATCGTCTCTTCTTCTTAGGCTGATTAGTAGAGTTAATGCTATTCCCATCCTGAAAAGTTCAAATTGCAATCTTATTATATTTTCTTTCTTTCTTTCTTTCTTTCTTTATGTTTTATTTACCTGTGCGATATCATCGTCATCGTCGTCCTCTTCTTCCTCATTTCCAGTGTCTTCATCAGACACATCACCCTCCTCCACATCAGGATCAAGGTTTGCTGGCAGCTTCTTCCCCTGAATACAGTAAAAATGATCAGTTAGACATTGTTGCTTTGTGTGTGCGTCTGTGCGTGCATGTGTGTAATAATATACATACAATCATTTATTTTGTAAACTCTGGCCAAGGATCTGATGACAATGATAAGAAAAGCACAAAGCGGCACTCTTTCTATTTGCTGTGTGCAGTTTGTAACCTACACAAGTACTGTGTAGGTTACACATCGCCGCATGAGGGATAGTGATTGCAACAGACTGGACAGGATTTACATTTACACCTTCATGTTGTGTTGACAGACTTTGCTATTGTGCTACAGAAAAGAAAAAGACAGTTTTCAGCATCGTGTCTCACAAAGGGAACTGAACACACCTCAACACACGTCTGCAGAGTCACATTCCTGAGATGTAATGTGATGTGAATGAGAGTCTGTGGCCTCACAGGCACTGCTAGTTACCTCATTGTAACTTGTGAGCTAAACATGAACAGTATTGCTTAATTACAAATTTCACCAGCCACTTCATTAGGTACACCGTGCTGGATTAGCCCTTCTTTTTCCTTCATAGCTGCTTTAACTCTTCGTGGCATGGTGCTAGAAACATTCCTCAGAGATTTTGGTCCTTGGGCTCAAGCCCAAAATTCACAAGAAAATATACCCACACTATTGCAACACCGCACCAGACTGAACTGTTGATACAAGGCAGTGAGGCATTGAGGCTTGTCCACCTTTGACAAGCCCATGTGAACTTTAGCTTCAGTTTCCTGTTCTCATCTAAAAGGAGTGGCACCTGGTGTGGTCTTCTGTTGCTGAAGCCCATCTTCTTTCAGGTTCAACACGTTGCACAATCAGAGATGCTTGTCTGCATTCTTTGGTTGTGATGAGTGGCTGTTTGGTTTAAAGTTGCTTTCCTATCAGCTCAATGAGGTAAGCGGATTCATCCACTTTGCATATGATAACTACAATGACATGAAACTTGGAAGCTTTCAGCATCAACAGAGAAGCAGTACAGCTTTTCCTTTCAGATTTAAGAAATGTATACTGTAGTCAGGTGAGGTCTGAATAGCACATAGCTATGTGCATGTGTGTGTGCGTGCATGTGTGCGTATAAACAACTGTACCTTGACCAAAATCTTTCCTTTCAGGATCTCAGGGGATGGCAGCTTTTTGCATTCATGCACGCTGACATTGCTCAGATCCAGTTTGTCCTGCAGCACCTCTCTCAGATATGTAGCCATCTTTTTCTGCTGAGGCACAGTGCAGTGGTTCTCTATGGACAGGATCACGGGATACCTGGTAGTGAGGTGATAATAACTGAGCGACTGCGCAGGTGCACCAGCCTGACAAGATTTAAATCAGCACCAGGAATAAAAAAATCTTACTGTGATTTTGTGAAGGCATATTTGTTAATTGTTTCAATTACATCTTTGAAGAGAATTTTAGATGTCAAGGTGTAACCATGATGGACAATGGGCTCTCCATCTGGTCCATCCCAGCAGTCCACTAAGAGAGGGGGAAAGAGCTGACAACAATTTGTAATCTTATAAAATCACACAGTGAAATAACAGCTCAGGTTCTGGTTGGCTCTTACCCTCCACACAGCGACAACCTGCCTGCAGGACGTAGGCATACATTTCCACTCTAGACTGAGAGAGCAGCTGGTCTCCTGTCAGGTAGGTGTTGTGAGATGTGGCAATGAAGTAGTTAGTTAGAGGCTGCGTCATGTCCTGGTTTACCTGATTGTGCTCGGGGTTGAAGATATCGCCTGCAGGACTCCGCATGTAGTTGGTGAAACCTAAAGGAAGAGAGTTGTTGGAGCAGCTATTTTATTTAGAGACTAATAATTAATTCTGGTTCAACTGACATGTGATAATAACGACGTTTCACCGGCCACTGGCACTTTGAGCAAGGTCCACATACCATCTATACCCAGTACCAAATGCTGGAGGTTCTCAGGACACGGCTCAAACTTGGCCACTATGTCCACTAGATGCTCTCTGTTCAGGCCTCGCATCTACAAATAGAACAAAATGAGCTGTTATTATATTTTTGGATCCAAAAGTTAAATGCTTTTTCAATTAGCAATGATTTAATGCAATCTTTTAAAGTCCTTTATTGCTAGATATATATCACAGTTTAAGGACTTCATGTTTGGATCTCGCACTACAGTGATTGGTTAAAATAAAATTTAGCTTCTTCTTAGGCGCCATCAATGATGTTAATTGGATACACTTTAAATACATTTTCACTAGCTGGGCCCACGACCTCATTTTAGGTTTGACAGTGTTTTAGTATGTAAAGGTGAATGACTTGGACATAAATTAAGCTGCGGTTTGAAGGGGACTGGTGGCAGCTCCCGGGCCTTGCAGATCCCCATGTACTAAATAGAAGTGAAGAAGTTAAAGAATTGAAAATGAGAGGGAGGGTGGGGCACATAAACGAGAATGAACAGCTTGTAGAACTGGGGGAACATATATAGATGAGAACCAGAAAGAGTGTGTTTGGAGGCGTGGTCCCGCTCCTGAAATTCCGATACTTAATCTCCAATTAAAGAGAGGTAAAAATGGGGATAAATAGCATCAAACAGATGCATGTGATTGTTTTGACTTTTGACTACCTTCTGTTCATTTTCCAGGAAGCGTGCAAGGTCATGGAGGTCCAGGACTTCTTTCTGATTGCTGTAGGAGATCAGAATCAGGTAGAGGTCTCTGCGCGTGGAAATCATCTTGTAGAATGAACAAAACTCATCAAAGCCGAGAGAGCCCTGGTTCTCGTCCGTGTCTGCTTCCTGTAGATAGTGACGAAAACATTTTATGAGCCAAAGATATCTGTCTCTCACGCCGTACCTTCTGAATGATATATCTCTCACCATCAAAACAGAGCTCATTCACGGGTGGGGGAGGGGAGGAAGGGCAGCGAGCCACTGCAACTAAAGCAATATTGCGATGCAACAAAAGCCATCTGTGACAACCATATGGGCTTCCGGTGATAGCCTTCTACACCGTTCCAACAAAAACACTGAATGCACATATTTGTCTGCTGGCTCCATCTGTAGCTTTTTATGTTTCTCTGTATATAATCATGGGATGATCACACAGAGAATAGTCAGCTTAAAGATTTTAGAATTTTTTTTTTTTAACTTGTTAATACATTTTCCAATCTGGCTTCTTTAGCCTGCCACAGCCTTGAGAGTGCAGGATTCATGTCCTGTTGATTTTCTGGATTTGAAACATTTTCAGATTCCCTAGCTGCCATTTTTTCTTGCTCTATGTATTTATTTTAGCCATTTTAGTGGCACGGTTTGGCTCTACAAGTATTGGTATACTTGTTTTGTGCAAGACATCCCTCAGATTGAACTACTGACATGGTCCTCACAGGAGGAATTGTGCGATCTCTGGTGATGCTTTGTTTTCCTGCTTTGTCACCACCATGAAAGGTGTGGCGTTAAATGTCTCGACAGTGACTGCTGAGTTTTTCTCAGAATGTGGGGCTTGCCTTCCTCGTGGAAATAGTCAATGACATAACCAGAAGAGAGATGTACACACTGTACACAATGTAGTCAGTCTTTTTATTTATTTATACCGAATTAGTCCATATCATTAAAAAAGTAGTGACCCTGAATTTATGAATATAAAAGCTATTGTGCTAACTTTGCATGAGTAAAAATTCAACTTGGATCTCTTTTTATTTTAAGTGAGTTAAAAACATAGTCTGGGGTAGTAGGAGGACTTTTTCTTGTTCTGAAGGAGATCATACCAGAAACACTGAACCTGCTGAATAATTTGCCATGAAATTTTGTTTTGATATATACAGTCCCCTTCCCTTAGGACTCATTATTATCAATGAGAATACAAGCATGCCAAGAAGACTGGAAAAACAAAGGCAAACTTTAAGTAATCTGATTTCATGTAAATTTGTTATGCAAGTTTGTTTTGTAACTACAATGTAAAACACTAAGTGTAAAAGCGTCTGGGCAAATGAATTGAACTTGATTGGTATACATTCAGTTTACACCAAGCACTTTTCCTTAATGATTAATTGTTTGAATAAGTTAACCTTTGATTTTATATATTTCAGGTCAAAATTATTTTTTGAGTGTGTGGGAGTAGAGTGCCAATTACAGCTTGCATTCATGTTAAGTCTGCCAGCTTACATTACTAATTATTATTTAAAGCTTACCTGAAACATCTCCCTGACTTTCTGCTTGGGTAAATTCACATTGAGTTTGTGCAGCAGCTGGTGAAGTTCTCCGATGCTCAGGGTGCCATCTCCATTTTTATCTGCCTCAGAGAAAGTCTGTTGTAACCATTTTCAGCCGCAGTTAAGGCGGAACCATAGGCTAAATGATCAGTTTACCAAATATAAAGTGATGTATTTGTGACTATAAACCATGTTGAACAGTTGTGTGGGTGGATAAAGGATATTGATCGCGGGTGCGCTGCCTCCGAGCCAAACTATCTTCATCACTGATACCAGCCATGAGGTATTTCAGCCCAGTGATCCAGGTGCGGGTCTCCTCCGCGTTGGTGGAGACCAGGTCCAGGGACTTCACGCGGTCCCCATAGTAAATACTGAAGCAGCAGTTCGGGTCGAAACGGTTGTCTGCGTAACGCCTGAAGACCTCTGACTTTTTCCCCTCGCAAACCTCATGAATGGAATCAATAGTTACTGAAACACAAAAGAGAGAGGTCATTCAAGTCTCTGTAGTATTAAAAATAAACTAATTATAGACAATAATATACACTATTGTGCAAAAGTCTCTATTTCTTTGTAAATCTTACCTGGAAAACTATTTATTGAACCATGTGCAAACATGTCAATCATTGCTCCATTGTGTATTTTTCACTGTACAGCATACTGTAAAGTGCAAGCTTTTGATTAATAACCCTTTAGGAATCATCTTGTTGAAGCAGAAATATTGTTCTATGCTTGTCATAATGTTATCGTTAAAAATTTTCATAGATTCGATAAAAGAAGTGAAGGTAGTTTTTTTTTGCGTCAGGCTGCTATTATAACATGAGACATTTTGACTTTCACAGCTGCAGGACTTTTAAAATAAAAGAAAACAAAGAAATTGTCCTCATGGAAGGTAAATATAAAGAAATGAGGCCTAGCTCAAGACATTTGCACAGTACTGTAGATTGTTTACTGCCATGTGTTTACCAGTGCATACCATTGGTCTACTTATGGAATTTACAACAAATATATGTGGCACTCTTATTCAGGATAGGAAAAAAAGGCAGTAGTTGAGTTAAATTACTGCCTAACAGGAGAACATTTTATCAGAAATGTGAAGATGTTAAAAACGTCAGCTTTTTACAGAGCAGAAATTCAACTCTTCTGGTAAATTTGCCAACATCCTAGTGCAACAAAAAGAAACCTTGCCTAACTAACAGGAGTTACAAGTGAAGGCCAAAACCAAATATTCATCAACTCAGGTTTTTGCAGTTTCTGCTCAGGTCACGCCTAAAATGCGGTTTCTTTAAGACATCACAATCAGTAAATATAAATGTGAACTTTGAGATGAATTCAAGTCTCATGCAATATGAATAGTCCTGCTCGATCGTGAACACCAAAAGTTCTGTGTGATTTCCGTGTGGTGCGAGGTGGTCACTCACTTTTGGCCTTGTCATGTTTTCTGGAGGGTCGCCACCGGATGCAGGACTTGTGCTCGTCCAGGTAAAAGAATCGCACCAGTCCTTTCTTCTTCCCTTTCATTTTGGTTAACTGAGTGCCAGTCTGCATGGTGCACATACACCTCTCCACTACAGGAGAACACAAGCAGAAACACAATTTATCAAAGGCTTCTTTAGTCAAGCTTGCCAGAAATCAACTGCGATTAATTTATGGACAACATCACAGCGTGCCTGGGGATATCAAATGTTCAATTTAATAGAAAATCTTGTTATGTTGGGACCATGCATGCTGAGGTTATGAGTAAAAATATCATGTTGGTGCCTCAGTTACACCACCACCAAGTCGAAAGAGCCTTACTATTGTTATTGACTGAGACCGTTTGTAACTTATGAAATGCTACACCACATTATTTTGTGTTGGGAAGCATCGTGACAGCTGGAAGAGATGATTAGAGGTTTACTATCAAGGATTACTTCATAAGATTACAGGCTGAGTCACACCATGATTTAAGTTTCTGATTCGTAAAAAAAATAAAAAATACAAACTACTTATTGTCTAAAAAGAAACACCTGCGCCTACAGTCGGATGCGTCACAGTGCTCCACAGTGTCTCTTCTGACTTTCCTTCAATGACTTTCCTTGAAATCTTTAATGGCGTGTGTGCCCACAGTACGTATACTGAGAAAGCGTTTAACAGAACCAGTTTTTTCTCCTAACAATGAAGTCATTATCAGGTCACCGGTTTATGTGTTGTGTGCGAGTAACCTTTGTTTGTAATCTGAAGCTCAGATGCATGTGACGCAACCTGGCACATCATTCAGGCTAATCCTAAAGGATTGTCTACTGTCCATATGCCCATTATCTGCTTCACTGCTTCCCTAATTTGTTATACGTGCGAGCGTCTTGTTTTGAAGGCCACTTGCAACAACACGTCATGGCAAATGTTTTAAATTTACAACTCCCCGGAATTAAAATTAAAATTTCCCCTTTTCCCTCTCAGTGTGGTGCAGATAGCAAGCACCTCTGCTAAACAGGCTGCTGAACTTCTGTGATGATTTAAGTATTATTTAGTCATCAGTTGACTTAATATTACCTATCTGACCCAGTCTCCATTTAGGCTGTGCAACCACACTGCCACCAATCCAGAAGAATTCCTCTGCGAGTCGAGAAACGGATGCTTTCTGCCAAAGTTTTGGGGAGCTCATAATAGATGGAGTGGGCGAAGTCAGTTGGTTGGAGCCAGGGTTTGCCTGATGAGTGGAGGCTTTAGCCGGAGACGGTGAGAACACTCCTGATGACAGAGATCCCAAAGACTGAAAGGTGGTCTTCTTAGGAGACAGAGAGGACAGTGGTGGAGTTCCACCAAGTCCGGGAGACTGTGGTGCCATCGCAGAGCTGATGTTCATCCCTGAGTTGTACATTTGGGTCCGGCTCTCCTGGCCCATCCACACCACGAGAACCCACCTTCTTCCTCCCCACTCTGCTGGGCTCTTCAGACACGTTTCTTTGTAACACGGGTCACCATATCCTCATCTTCTAGCATTAAAGTATTCCTACACGGGAGCAGGGATCAACATTCCTACCCTGGAGGCTTATTCCTTGACATTTCTTGTCCAGGTTTCCAGTGTAGTGACCATCAGGTCTTCTTCTATGAATGCTTTCATGCAGAGAAGGCTCTCAGGTTGGAGGAAGTGTGCACCTTGTTTGTGTCAGTAAATCTTCCTCAAGCTGTAATCCCGGAGTGAGGCTTCAGCCTTGCTTTCATAGAGGGATTTTCCAGTAAGCCTCTGAAGGAAGACAGTGGGACAGGGTGGCTGCGCATTTTATTTTAACCATACCTATGAGAGTCAAAGTTATTACAGAATATGGACATTAATGTAGGTTTAATAACCATGTTTATGACACACAGTATTAGGCTTTACCGCTTTAGCCATTAAGGTTTTAAGAAGCATGAAGTATCATAGCCATACTGTGTGCAGTGATTTCCCCCTAGAGGCAAAAGTCTGACATAGAGCAGATGCTTCTCGAATGGCAGGTGAAGCTGTCAAAGAAATATTGGGAAATCATTCACAATATTTTTACTTGCAGACAATAGAAAGGGTCTAGCTATCTGCAAATGTCTACAGTTGGTTTACAGTTATTGGTTGAATCTTTGTGCTTCTTTAAAAAAAATCAATGTACAAATAAACATGCAGGAGCCTCCTCAGATAAACATTTCTGGAGGCAACAGCTTCTGCCTTGGAAGAAGAAGCGATGTAAGGATGTGCGTAGGTGTAGCAAGGGCGAGATGCAGAAGAATGCAGAGGGTGGATGTGGTGCACATTGTGGTTCTAGCTTGCTACTTTGCAAGAGGGAGAATCAGGCGTCCTTTTGGCCACCAATAAGAGCTGGTGTCCAAAGGGACAGGAGCAACAGGCTGTACAGTGTTGCAGCACTGTTTTCTTACCACAGTACATGTTCTTGGTATTGATGGTCTGCATTGTAATGTTCTGTGCGGTGTAAAAGTTTTGTGAGATCATTGCAGGACAAATAAAATAGTTTATTTGTGCTTGTCATAAAATTTTGATAGAATAATAGAATGTGAAACCACACAACTGCAGTTAGTTAGCCACAGAAAGACAGTCTGGAACAGCAGACATTCATTCTGAGGAAATGGCTAAATATTTTGACCACTCATGCTTACACAATGTCAAAGGAACCTGGCAATAACTCATTCAGTGACAACAGAAAAAACTTGTGCATCCAGCACAACTGTGGTGTTTTGCTAAACGCATGAGCTGCTTTGGGAAATGCATCAACACTTCTGGGAACATGGAAACTGTGTTGAGAAATATTCTAAAGCAACTGAGAAAACCTGTGAAAGGAACCACGGACATTTTCACGTTTTCTCAGTTGCTTTGGAGTATTTTTGAAACCTTTTTAAAGGTCTCACTCTGGAAGATGCGTTTCCCAAAATGCGCGCGCAGGGAAACACATTTGAGTCAAAATCAAAGCTTTGTGTCAATGAATGGCTTCTGTACTGCTGCGGTGTATCAAAGCAGATACTCTTCAGATGTTTATTTTACTGGGTTTTACATTCTACTTTGTGTGGCAAAAGAACTCTTTTAATTTGCATGTTACGTGAGACGGACAAAAAGCACTCTAGTGGGGGAGGAACTACAGTGTATGCTGCATTATCTGCAGCTTTCACCATCCTCCTTGATCCTGTTGTCTTCCCCTTGACCACATATTCTCTTCTTCAGCCATGGACTCCTGTAAAATGTTGTCTTCTCATTCACCAAAGTGTTGTAACTCTTTTTGCTCTCAGGCTCTATGATTATGTTATACATGTGTGGACTAAATGGAGTTTAATGCATTTGTATCATTCAGTGGGCACTTTGTTAGGTACACCTCACTAGTTCCAAGTTGGACCACCTTTTTCCTTGAGAATTACCTTCATTGCACAGACTCAACAAGGTGCTGGAAACATTCCTCAGAGAATTTGGTCCATATCGACACAGTTGCTGCACATTCATAACGTGAATCTCCTCTTCTATCACATCCCAAAGGGGCTCTATTAGATTAGGTTCTAGTGATTGTGGAGGACATTTGAGTGCAGCGAACACACTGTTATGATCAAGAAATCAGCTTAACAATATCTGGAGTGTTATCCTGCAGGAAGCAGCCATCAGGGGATATGTACACTGTGGTCATAAAGTGATGTATGTGAACAATATATCAACTATATGATGATCACATCATAATCTGAATTAATGAAATAAAAAAGTCAGTTTTATTTATATACACAACAACAGTCACCTCAAAGTAAAGACCATGCAATAATACACAGAAAACACGACTCAGTTACACCACTCCCAGCAGCATGTACGTTTTAATACAAGGCAAGATGGATCAGTGCTTTTTTTTTTTTTTAGCCAGATTTGGACACCACCATTTAAATGTTGCAGCAGAAATCAGGACTTGTCAGACCAGGCGACATCTTTCCACTCTTTTGTTTGTCAATTTTGGTGAGGAAGTTTGAGTTATAGACTCAGTTTCCCATTTTTAGCTGACAGGAGTAGCAACTTCTGCTGATGTAGTACATCTACTTCACATTTCAATGTGCTGTGCATTCAGAGATGCTCTCCTTCATACCTTGCTTGTAACAAGAGCATTTAGAAACAGTCTGGCCATTCCCCTCTAACCTCAGGCATCAACAAAGCATTTTCTCCCAGAGAACTGCTGCTCACTGGATATTGTTTCTTTTTCCATTCTCTGTAAACCCTAGAGATGGTTAAGAATGGAAAATCCCAGTAGTTCATCAGCTTCTGAAATACTTAGACCAGCATATCTGGCCACGTTCGAAATCACTTAAATCGCCTTTCTTCCCCATCCCGATGTTTCATTTCAACATCAGGAGGTCATCTTGACCACATCTACATGCTGAAATGCATTAGATTGATTAGCTAATAAGAGATCGTATTAATGAAGAGCCGAATCAATGTAATGAGCATATACTTTAATATTTTAAATGTTAGATTTTTACCATAAAACTCTTACATGCATGTAACTTTTATGTGTGAGGTTAATGGGAATTACTTCCGTTTTGCTGCTATTTGCTAAAAAAAAAAAAAAAGTCCACAGAGCAAGACTAATGGCTTGTAGTCATTATCTTCATCCTCTGGGAAACGCAATAATCTCTGTAAATTTATTTTCAGTCTCTAACAAATATGTGGACGTGGACAAAGGTTCCCAAAGTGGCTAAAAGTAAAACCACACACAACAAGACGCAAAATCTGTAACGATGAGAAAAAACAAAGTTCTCAGAAGAAGGATTGATTTAGATTTTAATGGGTATTATACAAGTCATCCGAAGGAAAAAGGAAACATTGAAACAAGAGGCGAATGAAACCCCAGTTCCAAACCAAAACTACAACATTATCAGCTAACAAAATGGATAGTGCTATTACACTGTACCCAACAAATACTGAGCGAGGGTATCATAATAATAAGACATAAAAGTGTTTTCTTTTCTAAAACATATGAGAGCACCTAAAGTTCAAACCAGGAGAAGGTGTCATGTCTACTCTACCTGATGACGGAGCCGGAGGTGCAAAGAATTAAAATCCATTTTTCAGTTTTTTGGTCTGTAATTATATATATATATATATATATATATATATATGTTCATCAAATAGCGAAGCGTCTCTCAGAAGAAAAAACAGAGAAATTGTAATATTCTGTTCATGGGTCAAACCTACAAAAGCTACAGATAAAGTTCACAAAACAAAAAGAGTCTGTCTGTTCTGGTGAATGCCCCATGATTGCAATGATGCTCAGGGATCAGCAACAAAGAAACTGCAGTTTACAAATCCAAATATAGTCTATTTTTGGTTTCAAGTAAGAGCAAAAAATAATATTCATAATCAATCAATTTAAGTCTGGAGCAAGCAAACATATCATACCATACCATACCATACCATACCATACCATACCATACCATACCGATATCTTATTTACATTATAATTGTATTTACATCAGGGGGATACTGAGGGAAAGTATTTCAATTTAAAGTCTGTGTTTAACTTGTTATTTGAAAAATGTAACAGGGAATACGATGCACAATGCAAGGTTCTTTCTTTAAAAAGTGCAATTCCTTTTTCTTAAAGTAAAAAAATATATCTCCATACTTCTGTATATATGTAGAAATGTTGTTCATATAAACAGCAACTGTTGATTTAAGAGCCCTAAAGCCAGTGACTAAAAATGAATGGGTTTTGTCGATAGGCAGCAAATTATTGTTAAAATATAAATTATTTTATAATACTCCATAGAAAATCAGAAGTACCGCATTTTAACATAAACATAAACTACTGAAAGTTTTTTTTTCTTCCTCTCTTTTAGGAGTGTTCAGAGATTTATCTAGACTAATGTGGGCATGTTTCATCTACTTATTGTTTATTTAGCACATTGTTCGGTTGCCAAAAACATTACTGGATAACAGCAACAACAAAAAAAAGTAATACTTCCATAAAATATCTAAGAATAAAACAGTGGTGGACCTGAAGGCAGCCCACAGAACCTCCAATACTTCAGGCTTATAAAATACAAAAGGTAGATAAGCTGGCTTACATGCGTACATGTTTATATATGAATGTTTTTCTTTATTTTCCTTTTTTTTTTTTTTTTTTTTCTCGTGGCAT